>CM076584.1:1227233810-1227444551 GCA_034641835.2 Pinus albicaulis | reverse complement strand
GCCTTCAGTCTGAAAGAAGAAGCTTTCTGCCAGTAAAGGCTGGTGTGAATATCAGGGGGTAGTGGCTCCCTTATAGGAGAGTTTGGTAAACGATAGCTGGGGGTTGTTGCTCCCTTCCAGGTTAGGCTGGTAAATGAGAGAAGGTTTTAGTTTTCTACAGGTGGGTGCCTGTGTGCTGGTATGAGTCTGCACCAGTACATGTTGTAAGAAGTTTTCTTAATAATAAAATTTTGAAGGCTGAGACGACGACAACGGTGGTTTTCTCCCGAATTGGGTTTCCACCTAAAAATCCTGGTGTTCATGTGTGTTACCTATGTGTGATGATTATTATGTTCTTTCTGTATCTGTTTATTGCTTTCTGAAATATCTGATGAATGAATAAAGTAATGATCTGAGTTAAGAATTGAATGCATAATTAGATCTCTGAGCATACGCGAATTCAGTAAAGGATATCCGCGTATATACGCTAGTTTCCTTCAGGAAAGTAGTGTATTGGTTTTATGAAAGAAAAATAAAAGCTTCATTGTCTGCCCTGAATACTGATTCACCCCCCCCTCTCAGTATTCTTCTCAACAATTGGTATCAGAGCAGGTCCTTCTGAAAAGGCTTAACCGCTAGAAGGAAGATCAAGCAAGATGAGCAATCTTGAGGGAACAACATCTATCAAGCCTCCACTCTTCAATGGAAGCAATTTAATCTTCAGGAAAATAATGATGAGATCCTATCTTCAGTCTATGGGAGCAGATATATGGGCCATTGTTGAACAAGGATATCAATATCCAGCCTCGGTACCAACAAATGCGACAGAAAAGAAGAATTATGAAACTAATGCAAAGGAGGTCAATGCTCTATTGGGGAGTCTAACTGAATCAGAATTTTTCAAGGTCATGCAGCTGAATACAACAAAGGCAATATGGGACAAAATAATTCTAAGTTATGAAGGTGATGCAAAGGTAAAAAGTGCAAAAATGCAAACTCTCAAAATAGAATATGAAAAGTTAAAAATGCATAGTGATGAGAGTATTGCTAATTTCTTTTTACGTCTTGATGACATTGTAAATCGTATGAGAAATCTGGGAGAAACAATAGCTAAATCTACTTTGGTTGAGAAAATCTTAAGATCACTAACGGCAAAATTTGAGTCAAAAGTTTCTGCACTTGAAGAAAAACAGGATCTCCAAAACCTTACTGTGGTGCAACTTCATGGGATACTAACTGCTTATGAAATGAGAAGGGGAGGATCATCGGATGTCAAAGAAGCCGTCTTTAGAGCTTCTACAAAAGGGAAATATGTACAAGAAGTAGAAGGATCAGGATATGTCTCAGAAGAAGAGGAAGTAAATTTTGTAAAGAAACTTCAACTTGGCACAGGACGATTCAGAGGTAAACTTCCTTTCAAATGTTTTAATTGTGGAAGATTTGGTCATTATGCTGCTAAATGTCCTCATAAAGAAACTTTTGCAAAAGGAAAGGAAGTAGAAAGAAGAAATAAGAACCGGTCTAGCACTAGAAAAAGTTACTATACTCATGAAGACAGTGATGGGTTATCTGATAGTGAGGAAGAAGGTGAAAAAAATCTTAGACTTCTTATGGCATTTGAAAATGATTCTAAAGAAGATAAGGATACTTTTATGGATGCCCTAGAGGACAATGATTTTCTTAATGAAAACAATCAACTCAAAATATGCTTAGAGGAAAGTAAAATAATTATAGAGACTCTAAAAAATCAGATTGCAGAAGAGAAGAAGCACAATGAAAAATTAGAATGTGAAGTGGTAAGTCTAAGAAAAGAACTTGAGAAAGTAAAGACTCTGAATCTTAGATTTGCTAAAGGATCTGAAACCTTAGATGAGATTATCAAGGTACAACGTTCTCCTCTTATAAAGACAGGTCTTGGATATACCAGAGAATCTTCTCAAGCTTCAGCACCAAATTATCTAAAAGAAGCTACAACTGGTCTACAACATTCTGCCACTCAGAAAGGGGATAAAGATTCTTCACAGGTAAAGCATGAGCAGTTCAAGTCAAGAAAATTCAGCATGAATACTTTTCAAAAGAACACCAATCAGCAGGTAAATTCAAATAGAAGATTTCATGATCGCAGAAATTTCTACTTCAATGGACAATGTTTCTCATGTCACAATTTTGGTCATAAAGTTGTTCAATCTGTTGCATATAAAACTATCATGACAAGAGAAGCAAGAAAGAAAAGGATTGATATTGGAACAAAGAAGAATACCTATAACAACTTTTCTCCTCTTCAAAATTAATTTGAATGTACTTATTGCAATAACTTTGGCCATGAAGAATCTGAATGCAGGAGAAAAGTCCAGCCAAAAGAACATGTTCCTTCCAACACCAAAGTATGGAAAAAGAAGGATGTATAGTTTGAGAATTGTGGTATAGCTTTACTTGCAGAAGGAGAAGAAAATCAATGGTACATTGATAGTGGATGCTCAAAACATATGACAGGTGACAAAGACAAACTCCATGCTTATAATGCCCTAGAAAAGGAAAAGAATGTTACTTTTGGAAATGATACACCCACTGTCATTAAAGGAAAAGGCTCTGTTTTTTTTAAAGAAAAGGTGAAAGCTAACAATGTCATGTATGTGGATGGATTGAGACATAACCTGTTAAGCGTAAGTCAAATGTGTGATCAAGGAACTGAGGTTGTCTTTAGTTCAAAAGAATGTGTGGTACGTGATCTTGATACAGGTAAAAAAATTATAAAAGGAAAAAGGACTCCAAACAACCTGTATGTATTGAAGAACTGCAAAGATAAATGTTACTTGAGAAAATCATCAGAAAATTGGCTGTGGCATAGACGGCTGGGGCATCTGAGCTTCTCTCAAATCAACAAATCAAGCAGACTTAAAGCTGTTCGTGGTCTTCCCAATATTACTCTTCCTAAAAATATCATATGTAAATCTTGCCAATTCGGTAAGCAGACCAGAGTGCAATTTAATGCCAAGGAAGGATCATCAAATGGGCCCCTTGAACTTATTCATACAGATATATGTGGACCTATGAGGAAAAAGTCACCACGTGGTGAAGAATATTATATCTTATTTATTGATGACTACTCTAGAATGTGTTGGATTGGGTTGCTTAAACACAAGGATGAAGCATTTGAGAAATTCCGGATATTCAAAGCTTTGGTTGAAAATGAATTAGATCTAAAAATCAAATGTCTTAGATCTGATCGAGGAGGTGAATATACATCAAATGAATTCCTTGAATTTTGTGAACAACATGGCATAAAAAGACAGTTTTCGGTAGCAGGCACTCCTCAACAGAATGGTGTTGCAGAAAGAATGAATAGAACAGTTCAACAAATGGCTAGAGCCATGCTTGATGATTTCGGAACACCTGACACATTTTGGGGGGAAGCAGCTCACATAGCGGTAAATATTCTCAACAAGGCACATGTTCGTGTAAATAGTGACAAAACGCCATATGAACTCTGGTATGGTAATCCTCCCTCTGTGAAGCATTTTAAAGTTTTTGGGAGCAAATGCTTTATAAAAAATAATGATGAAAATCTTGGCAAGTTTGAACCAAGAGCAGATGAAGGTATACTCCTTGGCTATTCTTCTCAAAGTAAAGCATACAAATGTTACAATAGAAGACTTCGAAAGATTGTTGAATGTATTGATGTTGTTATTGATGAGTCTCTTGCAGCTTCAAAAGAAGAAAAACAAGCAACAGATGAAGGTGATGATGACGTATATCCTTCTACATCAAATAGAAATAATACAGACAGTGAACCCAATGAAGAATCTAGAGATGATTTATCTGGAAAAGCTCCATCTAGATATGTTCAAAAGAACCATCCAGAATCTCAAATTTTGGGTGACAAAGGATCTGGTGTACAAACAAGAAGGACTCTTGTGGGATATTCTAGCTATCTGTCATTTCTGTCCACTATTGAGCCACACAATGTCAATCAAGATAGCAAAGATGAATGTTGGATACAAGCCATGAACGAAGAACTTGATCAAATTGAAAAGAATCACACTTGGGAATTAGTTCCAAGGCCTCATAACAAAAATGTCATTGGAACTAAATGGATATTCAAAAACAAGTTAAATGAAAATGGGGATGTTATAAGGAACAAAGCTAGACTTGTTTGCAAAGGGTACACTCAACAAGAAGGTATAGACTTTGAAGAAACTTTTGCTCCTGTAGCTAGACTTGAAGCCATAAGAATGTTTCTTGCTTTTTCAAGTTCTCAACAAATCAAATTCTATCAAATGGATGTTAAATTTGCATTTCTCAATGGTGATCTAGAAGAAGAAGCTTATATAGAACAACCAGAAGGATTCATTTTGGGAAATGACCAAAATCTAGTTTGTAAACTGAAAAAGGCTCTATATGGTCTCAAACAAGCTCCAAGGGCATGGTACTATCGTCTTGACAAATATCTTCATCAACAAGGATTCTCAAAGGGGTCTGCTGATAGCAACTTATATACAAAATTTGAAAATGATAAATTGTTGATTGTGGTTGTATATGTTGATGATATCATTTTTGGAAGTAATGAAGAATCTATGAGTCAGAAATTTTCTTCTGTTATGCAGCAAGAATTTGAAATGTCTTTACTAGGGGAACTAACATTCTTTCTTGGCTTACAAGTGCATCAAACTTCAGAAGGTATATTATTATCACAAGCGAAATATCTTAAGCAAATTCTGAAGAAGTATGGGATGGAAGAATGCAAACCTGTAAGTACACCAATGATAACTGGATGTAATCTCAGTTCTCATGACAATTCTCCCACGGTGAATCAACCAAAATACAGATCTATGATTGGAAGTCTTCTTTATCTCACAGGGACCAGACCAGACATTATGCATGCAGTTGGGATTGTTGGACGATTCCAAGCTAATCCAAAAGAGTCTCACCTTCAGGCTGTCAAAAGAATATTCAAATATCTACAAGGAACTCAAGACTTTGGAATATGGTATCCAAAGAATGCTGATCTTACTCTTCATGCTTACACTGATGCAGATTGGGCTGGAAACGTTGATGATCAGAAGAGCACTAGTGGTGGTGCATTCTATATGGGGGCCCGATTAGTATCTTGGTTCAGCAAGAAGCAAAGATCTATTTCACTATCTACAGCAGAAGCAGAATATGTGGCTGTCGCATCCTGTTGCACTCAACTTCTCTGGATGATGCAAACCCTACAAGATTTTCAAATCAAATGCTCACTTCCTATTTCCATTTTGTGTGATAATACAAGTGCCATCAGTATCTCAAAGAATCATGTTATGCATTCGAAGACCAAGCATATTCCCATCAAGTATCACTTCTTGCATGAACAAGTGCTTGAACAAAAGGTGAAATTGGAGTATGTTTCCTCCAAAGAACAAATTGCTGATATCTTTACCAAACCTCTGCCCAGGGAAGCATTCGAGTATCTAAGATAGAAGCTGGGAGTAGTCTCTGCCAGCCAGAAGAACAAATCTGCTTAATTTCAGAAGATTAAATTGGATACGCGAGTTTAATGAAACACAGTCGCGTATATACGCGAGTATATATACAGAGAACCGCGTATGTATAGTTGCTGACATTTTTGGTTGGGGGTCAGCATTTTTCAGTACTGTTTGATCTCTGACAGAGCATTTACTGTGAAGAAGATAGGTACAGGTGGTACTGTTTCAGGGGGAGATGAAGGAATGTGAAAGTTTTCATATTTCACTTTCCATACGCGGGTTAAGTGAACTAAAGCCGTGTATACACGCACGTTGCAGTAGACACAGTCGCGTATTCAGTAATGATAAGGAAATTTGTATGACAGCTGAAAATCAGGAGCATCGGTTCAGGGGGAGCATCAGTCTAACTATTAATGATTGTATTATTGGCACTGTATCTGCCTACGTCTCAGTTCTAAATGATGATGATATGATACATGGTTTCTAATGATGAAGAGTCGGGATTGCCTTTTGACAAAGAGTAGTGGTTGGATGAGATGGAAAACTTATGATTCAGAGAATATAGATAGATCATGCAGAGATTGTTGCTGATGGCCTGCTGTTGAAGATGTTCAGATTGCACAACCTAAGGAGGTGCCTTGGCCATATGAAAAGACTGTTTGGATGCACATTTTCAGGGGGAGCACTAGCCTTATTGAGTATAATGCATTGTTGGCATTATGATGGTTCTGAAATATGATCTCTATCTGGAGGTCTTTCTGGTATTGGTTATAAAAAGTCATATTTGCAAGGTCATGATGAGACCTATGATGTAAAATTGTAATATTCAGTCATGTAAGGACTTGTTCATTTTTGTAAACCCACTTGGTTGGGTAGTTGTGTTGAAATATGTAAACCCACTTGGTTGGGTATTTGAGTCTCATTTGTAAATCCACTTGGTTGGATATTTGATGTAAGTATGAGTCTTTGGTGATAGGAAGGTCATAGAGTCATGTACTTCATTGAAAAATATGGTTGAAGATTCAGCATGAACTCAGGGGGAGCATGATCTCTTCAGTGTACAACAGATCTGCTGCACGCTTGCCCTTTGCCCTTGATGTCAAAGGGGGAGAGTGACATGGTGTTTGAATAAAAGGAAAGAATGGAGAAATGACATGGTGTCATTGTATTCTTAATGTATGTATCTGTTGTGTTAATCAAACACCATCGTGGTTGCCATCAAGTTAAAAGGGGGAGATTGTTGGCAATATGATGATGAGTGTTGTCCTTGATGGCAACCCACTTGATGAAAATGATGGCAACCTACTTAGTGAACTTGGTAATGATGTAAATCTGATGTATCGTCAATGAGTACAGAAGGAAATGATGAAAGGAATTTCAGTATGTATTGAAACAATGATAAAAAGAGTATATCTCAAGGCATACGCGGATTTGTCTAGACGAAGTAGCGTATGCATTGAAGACTATGCGTGCCAAGTTGCGTATGGGAAAAAGTGCTCACAAAAGTGAAAAACCGGGGGTGACTACCATGGTAGGGGTGACTACCATAGTATTGACCCATTATGGGCGCTTGTCTATCTTTTGATCTAAGATCCAGAAGTACCATTGAAGTGGTATGGTTTGGCTCATGGTATTGAAAAAAGGGTAAACCTATATAAAGAGAAAAAATTCATTGTGCATAGGAGGGGTGTGGTGCATGTGTCTGGGCTTTAATGAATACTTCACTCTGAAGTATATCAGCATGGTTAAACTCTGCTCTTAATTGATAGACCTGAATATATGATGTATCTATGAACATAATGAAGGTCCAAGATCTCTAGATCTTGAAATGGTGAAACTCTTGGATGATGCGAATTAAGTGATGAACTGACATAAATCATTGAAGAAGTTGAATAAACGAAGATGATTTCACCAGATGCAGTGCATTCTGCTGGCAAGTTTATCTTTTATAGATCTATACGCAGGTTCGCTTCATGAAAAGCGCATATATACGCGGATATATTTCAACAAAGGCGCGTATGACCTGTTAGGGTTTTTCTGAAAAGTTGCACGAATGTATACGCGAGTTGTCTTCAATAAAAGAGCGTATATACGCGGATCCGTCTAAAGAAAAGCGCGTATGATATCTGAACTGATGGTTGCTCAAGGTTGAATGTGTTTCTACATATTTATTCTGAAGTCTGGGTTATCTCTGATATACTGATTAGGTGGCTTCATTTAGGTTGGAAGAATTGAGAGAAATGCCTTTGATAAGTGAAGGGTTGTGTTGGAGCTGTTTGATCCAGTCTGAAAATTGATGAAACGTGGTCTGCAGTGGATCTGAGGGTTGAAGCCTTCAGTCTGAAAGAAGAAGCTTTCTGCCAGTAGAGGCTGGTGTGAATATCATGGGGTAGTGGCTCCCTTCCAGGAGAGTTTGGTAAACGAGAGATGGGGGTTGTTGCTCCCTTCTAGGTTAGGCTGGTAAACGAGAGAAGGTTGTAGCTTTCTATAGGTGGGTGCCTACGTGCTGGTATGAGTCTGCACTAGTACATGTTGTAAGAAGTTTTCTTAATAATAAAATTTTGAAGGCTGAGATGACGGCAGCGGTGGTTTTCTCCCGAATTGGGTTTCCACCTAAAAATCCTGGTGTTCATGTGTGTTACCTATGAATGATGATTATTCTATTCTTTCTGTATCTGTTTACTGCTTTCTGAAATATCTGATGAATGAATAAAGTAATGATCTGAGTTAAGAATTGAATGCATAATTAGATCTCTGAGCATACGTAAATTCAGTAAAGGATATCTGCGTATATATGCTAGTTTCCTTCAGGAAAGTAGCGTATTGGTTTTATGAAAGAAAAAGAAAAGTTTCATTGTCTGCCCTGAATACTGATTCACCCCCCCTCTCAGTATTCTTCTCAATCAAATATATATATCCTCCATAGGCTTCTCAAGTTATTCTAGATTTATAATGAATATAGATGCTTACACAGTGCTTGTCACCGAGTTCAAAATGTTATAAAGGTCAGATTGTAGGAAAATGTTGTAATTGATGTATGTATATGACAAGGGCTATCACTGTCACTTTTACACCTTGAATTTTCACACAGTTATTTTCTAGATATCAGACTTCCATACTTCAAGCTTCAAGGCTAATACTTCTTAAGAAGGTAATAAGTTGTTGACTTCGATAGTTGCTTTAGCTTAGTCTAGAACTAAGATCAGGCTTCCCTTTAAAAGGAGATGCACAAGATTGCATAGGAAGAGAAGGTCTTTGTTGTAATGAAGGAACTACGGTTCTAATCAACTTTAATTTCCTCTTATTTCTTGAACCTTTCAATATTCTTGTACCACTTTAGTCACACAAAAATTGCAGAGAATTTTTTGGAGTGGTTCCCTAAGAGGGCCACAATAATGAAGGTCTTAAAAACAAGATCTGAATTTGACCTTTCATTGACATGAGATGTCTTGAAGCTAGGAAAATTTTACCAAAATATTTCACTATTCTAGGATGAAAATCACAGAAGATGGTGAATCTTGGAGCTTGGCCTAGCAGATATCAATAACCTTATAACATTCAAATGGAGCTTCAAAAAATTGTACTTGTTAGATATAAGGCTTGTGATTTCAATTCCATACATACCTCAAATGTTTTGTTGAATAATAATTGCAACAATACTTCTCAAGGCAGTCAATCTTTCACAATACTGATAGTAAATTCTGGGTTGACTTCTTTATATGCAAACCATTAAATTTATTTGAATTATACTATCAAGGAAGAATCTAATAAAGGAACACGCCATCTTTTTCTACCCCTTATACTACAATATTTGAGGATGGCTCCATTATCTCTTTAGAACGACACATTTCCTGTCCAATTTCTTTAGGTACTGTAAACAAATATGTATAGCCTTATATATGCACGAGTCTCTCAAGATTCATTACCATATTCTTCAACCAAATTACACCCAAAGCATCACTTCCTTTTTCACAATGCTCTAGGTCATATATTTTATGTTACATTGGCACTTTAGAGTCAATGTGAGGATCTTGAAAGGAAATATCTCCTTCTAAATCTATACTACTAAATGTACCTCTGAAAATATCTTGAAGCTAATTGAAAGTATACCTCATAAATTCTGAGGTATATTTTCATTTTTGGAACTATAAACCATTAGGATACATTAGAGGATGTATAAATTTAAAACGTTTTAAACTCCTATAATTTCTTGTACAAAAATCCTAGTGCTCTTAATTTTTCTCCTATTTAGGAACTCGAATTGGTGCTTAAGTTAGCTTTGCAACATATGTATTCTAAAAAATATTCATACTGGTGTTTTTCAATTAAATCACCGAGGAACATACTAAGGTCTTCAAGACATGGGTTTTATTATATTTGGAACGACTTCAAATTTCAAGCCTATAGTTTTTCCTATGATTCAAACTAGGAATCCATTGGAGTATCTTAAAATGTCTCTGTCCATATCTCTTAACTGAGATATTTTATCGTTGATGCCAATAGATACTCCTCAAGATGATAAGGATCTTTCCTTCCATACATTAATACCAACGTACTAAATTATGATGACATAGATACCAAGACTCTAATTGTCATCCCCAATATACTCCAACATTGATATATATAAACTTGGTTAGTCATGAAATGTTATTATTATGTTTACTGTTCCGAAAGATGTTCATACACAGATCACCATGCAAAAATTCCAACAATAATATAATGATCAATCCCAATTATTTCTTATGGAGAAAATATCTATAGACATTATCCTAAGCACATAGAAGGGATGTTGTACTTCAATTATTTTTCTGCCATCATCATGTAAAACTGTTCAGGCTGCGTTGTGGAAAAATCAAGGCCCTTACATATGATCAACATATCACATGGATCATATCATAATTAGTATGAAAATAATACTAAGAGTATAATACAAGTCATATTCTTGGTCACTGGATCGATGGATGACGATGGAGATGAATGTAGCAACACATATAAAATTGTTTAAAATATCTTCAATAAAGTTAAGACTTTACTGGATCAAATATATATATACTCCACATGCTTCTCAAGTTATCCAAATTTCTAATTAATAGATATGCTTACACAATTATTATCACCGAATTCAGAATTTTATATAGGTCGGCTTGTAGGAAAATGTTGTAATTGATGTATGTATATGACAAGGGATATCACTGTCACTTTTACACCTTGAATTTGCACACAGTGATCTGCTAGATATCAGACTTCCATACTTCAAGCTTCAAGGCTAATACTTATTAAAAAGGTAATAAATTGTTGACTTCGGTAGCTACTTTAGGATTAGTATAGAACTGAGATCAGGCTTCCCTTTAAATGGATATGCACAAGACTGCATAGGAAGATAAGGTCTCTAATGTAATGAAGGAACTGAGGTTCTGATCAACTTCAATGTCCTCTTATTGCCTGAACCTTTCGATATTCTTGTACCACTCTAGTCACAGAAAAATTACAAAGAATTATTTGGAGTGGTTCCCTAAGAGGTCCACAAGAATGAAGGTCTTAAAAACAATATCTAATTCTGACCTCTCATTGACATGAGGTGTCTTGAAGTTATGACAATTTTACCAAAAGATTTCGCTATTTTGGGATGAAGATCATAGAAGATGGTGAATCTTGGAGCTCAACCTAGCAGAGATCAATTACCTTATAACGTTCAAATAGAGCTTCACAAGACCAGCCTTCTTAGATATAAGGCTTGTGATTTCAATGCCCTCCATACATAAAATTTTTTGTTGAAGAATAATTGTAGCAATACTTCCTAAGCCAGTCAATCTTCCAAAATACTGATAGTAAATTTTGGGTTGAATTCTTTGGATGCAAATCATTAAATTTATTTGAATTATACTATCAGGAGAGCCTCTAACAAAGGAACATGAAATATTTTTCTACACCTTCTACTACAATATTTGAGATGGCTCCATTATCTCTTTAGAGTGACACATTCACTGTCCAATTTCTTCGGGTACCATAAACAAAGATGTATAGCCTTATATATGCACGAGGCTCTCAAGATTCATTGTCATATTCTTCAACCAACTTCCACCCAAAGAATCACTTCCTTTTTCACAATGCTCTAGGTCATATATTTTATGTTACAGTGGCACTTTAGAGTCAATGCAAGGAACTTGAAAGGAAATATGTCCTTTTGAAGTTATACTACTAAATGTACTTCTAAAAATATCTTGAAACTACTTGAAATTATACCTCATAAATTCTGAAACATACCTGGATGAGGCTTCATGAATGAATACTATGGATGTATTCTATTCTAATTCTCTGAACTGGATTTCTTGAAAGGTACTCTCCACAAACTCTATAGAGCATGAGAAATATCATTAGTTCAAATTTCCTAGTCAAGGTTGGTTTAAATGCATCTAACTGGGTATCTTGCATACAAGCTTACATTGAAGCTCAACTAAATGAGTTTTGGGAAGAGTATGCAACATTGAATGTGTGGAAAATTGATCCCAATACATTTGACATATTTTTTATTGATGCCTAAAATGTTTAATAAGTGAATAATGTATCATATAGTTGTAAAGTAAGTTGTAAAGCGAATAATGTATCTTGCTAGTGGAAGTTGCTATTGAATTTCCTTAATGGAGAAAAGTAACATGCTATGCCTCATATTCTTCTTTGCTTTCAATGTGACTCCTCATGTGATTTTCTGCTGCTAAATAAGTGTATACAATTGTGGAGTAGAATGTCTTTGCATGAACTCTTGTATTTGAAGCCAATACATTAGACCTTATAATTTGCTGAACAACTTGTTGTTGTAAAGCATCCTCTTGTTTTAAATCCATCCTAGGCTTCACCATTGGAGCTTGTTGTAGAAATTGATCATTCTTTTCAAGTTTTGGAGTTATCCTTTCTACTTAGATACCTTATGACCTTGTCATTCTTAATCTTGACAGTTGTGTGTAAATATAGAGTGCCAAACATATATTTCATGAGATCTATTGATATGCAATATATTTCCCTGGAAACAAGAGCCTTCATGTCAGAATTTCACCAGATATGTAACCTAGGTTTCAAATGTCAATGACGGGAGTATTCTTAAGGAATAATGAACCACATAAATTAGGGGCTCTATGATTGCAAAGAAGTGTGAATATTATATTATTTTTGCGTTCAGACATGAATATTTCTATTGAGATATGTTGCAGAGGATTTTGTTTCATTGACTGCATATAAAGAGGAAAACATTAGTATTCAAGCCAATCCTGCCTCCAATTTTTGTGACGATTTCATCATGACCTTGTTTTGATCTCACTTATCGCTTTCCCCTGATTCATGTCTACCCATAAATTTTGTGTAGTATAACATGACCAATTTAATCAGTAGGCCAAGAGCACCAAACAAATGAGTGATTTCCACGTTCAACACCAAGCGATCACTAGCATCTATGAGAGCTTTCAGAACATCGACAACATCCATCAATAATTCTAATTCCTTGATATATTTTTGCAATCATAGGATTGTAGGTGGACTCCATATCTTTCAGTTTGTCATCAAATTTATCAGCCTCAACTAGTGGGTTATTATCTAGCCACTGGATTTCCTTCTCAATTGCATCTCCAATCATTTTTCAGGGGGATCCAACTTGGCCGCAATTTTCTTAGCCTTGGTTGTGTTCCTAATGTTTTAGGCATAGTTCTCTAACAATTTTTTTTGATTCTACATTCAAATTCAACTTCTCATCCTCAACACTTGTGGAAAATTTATAACATCTATAGAGTCCTCAGGCTATAGCATACGCTCAACACCTGAGCAGCCTTTCTCCAGCTCGATGCTTGACATATGACACTGGAAACTCAAGCTCTATTGTTGGTATGAATCTCCATTAATCAGTTTTTCATTTGTGAGCTCTATATATGGAGGCCCTTCAACTTGATCGATGATTTCACATGCTGAGGCATCATTCATTATGTTAGGGATATAAATATAAAGGGGTATAAAAAACGTTAATGAAAAAATGAATACCCACTATATCTAGTGAAAGTAGGGGTTTTTTAAATTGGGAAAATGTATTGGGTTAGTATTGGTAAGGGGTTAACTAAAGTGATTTTTTGAGTTATTTTCAAATATGTAGTCAAATTAAAGGTATTTTTTAGTATGCCACGAACACACATGTTATGTCATAGGTTAATTGAGTGAAACCCCTG
Organism: Pinus albicaulis; assembly: GCA_034641835.2. Lineage (NCBI taxonomy): Eukaryota > Viridiplantae > Streptophyta > Pinopsida > Pinales > Pinaceae > Pinus > Pinus albicaulis. Next base: position 1,227,430,906 of record CM076584.1, on the reverse strand, counting down.
TGGGTTCATCCCTTGGACTAGATAGGAGGAATGTGGTCGTCATGCATGCATTTAGGTTGTAGATGTGCTTGTTATATATGCATGGTGATGGTCACTGTTATAATTGTGTTTCCATGCAGGAGTTGATGATGTTGTTTTTGGGATGTGCTTATCATGAATGCATATCGGTTGTATATGCATTTGTTATGCGTGTCAATTTATATATGTTTTTATGCATGAGTTCATTTTATGTAGTTTGTGTCATCATGATGTTGTTGTTTTTTATGATGTTGATGTGTTGGTTGAGATAGAGCAAGAGATGCAGATCACCAGAGTGAGATTGCATCACTAGATCTTGGGGTAAGAATATATCATCATAAATGTTTGTATATTGGGTATGCAAGTATGTTTTTTAATGGTTGTTAAAAGAATTAGGGTTATGTACATGTATGTCAATCTATGGTTGTTGATGTTACATGTATGATAGAGGATAGTTAATTAGTGTAATCATATGTACATGCGTCATTTTGTCATGAATGATAGTAACTTGTTTTTATATGCATTGTGATCACATGCATGATGATTATGTTCATTGAAACTAAGATATTGATGTTATATGTATCATGCTAATTTGGATTTGCATGTGTGGATGGTTAGGGTTATGAAATTCAGGTATGAGTCGACGTATCTGTGATATTGTGTTGTACTAATCTAGACTGACTATGCATATGTGATTGTTATACATGAATGAAAATTGTTTATGAACTTATGTTGTGATAATATTAGCTAGTTATTGTTATGGATATCTTGACCTTATTTGTGTTCAGTAAATATCTTCAAAAGTTATACCATGTAAATATAGATTGATTGTGCAAACAAGATAGTCTCCCTTGAGATACATTAAGGTATGATTTTGATTATGTCATCTACTTTGTGCTTGAATGTTTGATTATGTTGTATATTTTGTGTTTGAGTGTTGTGTGTCTATTATTTCTTCTATTTGATGCTTGAATTCTTGATTTAATTCAAGATATGAGTGTTTGTTTGTAATATTTCCTGAAGGAATGATCTTGTTTCAAGACAGTTGTACTAACACATTATGTGCTGAGATAACTGATATGTACTTGAGTGTAAGCATGTGCTAGTTGTAGTATTCTGATTTTTACTATTAGTTGATTATTATATGGTTATTAGTCTTGGTAAAGGTTGATTACAATTAATAGACATGATGTTTGATCCTTGTAACGTGTGCTTGACATGTGTAAAAATTTGCAGGGAAACATGCTTCGTATTAGCATGAAAAAGTAATGGTTGATGTGTTTATATAAATAACAGCTGGGTGATGTGATAACATATAAAAAGATTCAATTTTAGCAAGGTAAAAGGTAACAGAAAATAATTGGGTGAGAATTAATTTGGCTATGTTTGGAAACCGCAATGACAAATGCATTAATGCATTGAATATAGGAAGTTGTTACACCATTTTTGGTCATCTAACCTGTTACTATTAGATGGACCTAAGTACACCATGTAAGACCAATTTTACTCTAAGTAAAATTTCTTTCACTATGAAAAATAACTTAGTAAAACACCTTTATTAAGTTGTTTATGGTCTAAACGGGAAACCCCATGAGGAAATATTAAATAAATCCACATTTGTTTGATTTTCCTCGAGGAATAATTAGTTAAACAACAGTTTAATTAATATTCCTGGTCATATTTAACCCAAAACAAAAAAATTAATTAGATATATTACTATTTATATTATTATTTTCTAGGAATATTTATTTAAACCTTATTTAAATAGTATTCCTTGTTAAATTTGACTAAATCATTGATTAATAATTAAACAAATAATTATTTATTTGATTATTATGCAACCACATCCTTAAAATGATAAATAAATAATTTATTTATTTATTATTTACAAATAAAGGGATTTGACCCAAGTCAAATTCTTTTTTCCCTCCAACAAATATAATAAAATATTCCATAAAAGTTGGATCTTGATTTGGTTAATAATATTTTAATTATGCACCGATATCTAGACTAACTCAATATTTTGTTGTAAATATAAGGGTTTTCCCATTCATTCACCACCTTTTGTTGCCTAAAGATTACTCTGGATCTATACTTTTGGTCTGACTTTGATCCACCATTATTATCATATTTTTCTATCTTTTGCTTGTGAGCTCCCTTTGAGTTCCATTTTTGTCTGGTTTTTCTACACCATCAACAGAGAGGAATTTTAGATCTGAAGTGATGAGGACTTACAAGAACCCATCCCATTGAGGAGAACTGGTAACATCCTTCTATTTTTTCCTCCCAGGTGCCCTTAATATAAAATTCATTCAACATATTCTTATCTTGTCTATTGGATGCATGGAGTAAATCTCGATTTTATTTACTTCTTAATGTCTTTTAATGCATAGATCTAGATTTTTGTAGAATTTATCTTGATCACCTAATTGCATATCTAAGGATATTGGCAGTCATGTTTGTTGTTAGGGTTGTTTTTTATGCACAAATAAAGTGGTATTTTTTCATACACTTGCAATTAAGATTCATACTAACCTCTCTTCTCATGATGATGAGTCAGGTAACTTTGCCGCGTCAGGTGGTCTTTCTTCCACCAGTCACCCCATCTTATATTACGATGATGAAATTATGGAAGTAGCCACCACCCCTGACTTTATCTATCTCCCCTTACATTGAACCCATGCATTCGAACCACATACACCTTGTGGCCATTACATTGACACCCAATGTTTGGGTAAGGGGTCACCTATATTTGAGAGACTAGGAGAAGAAATTCTCCACAAATATCCTAGTGCATCTGGTCATGTCGACTCTAGTACCATCATTATTCCCTGTTTAGAAAAACCTCTAGAGTCTCATATCACTTCAGATCACTCTAGGGATTATACCCCTCATCATTCGTTCATCTTACATCAGCAACCTAGTCCCCTAGACATTGTTGTTGACCAACCTATGGGTTTTCTAGGAGAGCACCAATTCATTATCTCCAAATCCAATATTTGGGATAGTGACACCATGTATGCCAACCTAGAAGCTTATTCCATTTTCTTCATATATGCAGTACCAAAAGAGATTAGTAATCCTCCATTCCCTTTCTCAAACTACATAACCATAATGAAAAAAAATTGCACACCACATCATTTAAATGTGTTTAGATTCCCCTTTTCTAAATACATTTTGGCATCACCATAACATGCTTGGGGGCACCCATGCCCCTCAACCATAAAAATCCTATATCTCAGCAAAAAACAACATTGAAACCCCCTTTCTTTGACAGGTCACACTTTTCAAATCATTTCCTAGGACAGGTCACAATTTTCTGCCCAGTACCTGCTACTCAGGTCGTAGAACAGACCCCAAAAAGCACGACATGGCCTTTTCATGAGCTCTGGGTGCCTAAACTAAAATTTTGATTCCCTCAATTAAAATAGTAGCGTTAGGCCTCTTACCTGTAACTGACGGATCTCGACTCCAATGGTTGGTTTGTCTGCTACCATGATCACAAGATTTAGGACCTTCTCTCCTCTCTACATTCACCACAACCACACTTGCAAATGAGTGAATTTGGAGGGAAAATGCCTTATTAAAAGATAAAACCTTGATTTTTCTTTCGCCTGCTGCGGCCAAACCATAGCTCAGTTTGAAAAATATTCTATACCATTGGAAAGCTCTCACCGAGCCCTCAAATGGGTATCTATTATTTTTTTGTGATTTGATACTTCACCATGACACTTTTCGTCCAAGAAGGGTCAATTCACCACTCCTAAAAATCGAATTTCTTCACCTGCAACACTTGTACTTGGGGCACCACTTTGCCTTCATACTTATCCATGCTTGTGTCAATTTTGGTCGTGAGTAACCATCATGTACTCATGTTTTTATGGTCCCCATTGGACCTTTTCTATGTGGCAGCATGATCGAGTCACCTTTGATTAGAGCATTTGAGTTGAGTCATCATCGCATTCATGGAGTCTATCCTGAGTCCCTTTGTATCCCTCTGTAGTCCTCCATCCTTCATTTCTTGGTTCCTCTCTTGTGTCGCACATTATGGCCTTCACTCCTACTATCCCCTATCCCTTATGATATTGTGTTAGTCACTGCAAGGTCATCCATGCCCTTTATGCTCTAACAAGGGAAGTCGTATGTCTTCTACTCAGTACCCCCCATTTCATCGTCATCCCTGGTGTCAGTCTGTCGGTCGCTCTACTATTTTCTCTTGTGCCTTAGTTGAGGATCCCTTATTGCCTCACCTATGGTGGACCTCCTTCTGTTGACATCAGATCATTCATTTCAGAAGACAAGTCTAGAGGGAGGTGTACCTTGGTTCTAGCTTCCACTTTTTTTCAGCGCCTTAGATCAGGCAAAGGGACTCCTTATTGCCCTTTGACTTGATTGTTTCTCAGCTCTAGCTCATTTTTAGCATGATCGAGATCCATATAATTTATGGTTTAGTGATGCAGCAGCTGATACCGGTGATTCCCGAGTGTGTGTGAGATGTTTCAACCCTCATGAGGGGATGGCCCTATAGGTAGCCCCCCACATGCTTAGATGACCTCTTCATTACAACCTTTGATGCAACTCCATATATTTGATGATGTCAGCCTCAGCCGCTTGCAGCGCCCTTTTGTTTGCATGTATCAATCAAATTTTCATAGCTCTTTCCTATTTACAAGGGAATTTGGGTTGTATTTGTATCTCATGTACTTAGATATTATTGTACAAGTCCTGGCTGTTATCCCAGGCATAATATGTATGTGGGATTCATTATCATGTTTTACCTGGCTCATTTTTATGCCAACATGTACTATATTGTTCAGTCCCTTGTTTACTAGATGCATTATTCTTTGTACTTTTTCTCGAAGGGCATAGGTATGCCTCCCCCGCCGCCTATAGCACAGGTACTCATTCATAAAAGAGACTTGTCGCATCTGTAAGTCTTGCCTCCTCAGGGTCTAGTCCTCTAGTGCTTTAGTCTACCTTATATTTCTCTCTCTTTGACTTCCCCTTCGGTGTCTAGTGATTGAGTTCTTACAATGTACTTCGGTCATACGATTAGCTCCTAACGCTCGCACACTGGAGGGAAATATTTTACACCATTTTTTGGTCATCTAACATGTTACTATTAGACGGACCTAAGTACAGCATGTAAGACCAATTTTACCCTAAGTAAAATTTCTTCACTATGAAAAATAACATAGTAAAACACCTTTATTAAGTTGTTTATGGTCTAAATAGGAAACCCCATGAGGAAATATTAAATAAATCCCCATTTGTTTGATTTTTCTCAAGGATTAATTAGTTAAACAACAATCTAATTAATATTCCTGGTCATGTTTAACCCAAAACAGGAAAATTAATTAGATAAATTATTATTTTCTTGGAATAATTATTTAAACCTTATTTAAATAACATTCCTTGTTAAATTTGACTAAATCATTCATTAACAATTAAATAAATCATTATTTATTTGATTATTACTCAAACACATCCTTAAAATGATAAATAAATCATTTGTTTATTTATTATTTACAAATAAAGGGATTTGACCCAAGTCAAATTCTTTTTTCCCTCCAACAAATATAATAAAATATTCCATAAAAGTTGGATCTTGATTTGGTTAATAATATTTTAACTATGCACAAATATTTAGACTAACTCAATATTTTGTTATAAATATAAGGGTTTTCCCATTCATTCACCACCTTTTGTTGCCTAAAGATTATTCTGGATCTATACTTTTGGTCTGACTTTGATCCACCATCATTGTCATATTTTTCTATCTTTTGCTTGTGAGCTCCCTTTGAGTTCCATTTTTGTCTGGGTTTTCTACACTATCAAGAGAGAGGAATTTTAGATCTGAAGTGCTGAGGAATTATAAGAACCCATCCCATTGAGGAGAAATGGTAACATACTTCTATTTTTTCCTCCCAGGTGCCCTTAATATAAAATTCATTCAACATATTCTTGTATTGTCTATTGGATGCATGGAGTAAATCTTGTTTTTATTTACTGTTTAATGTATTTTAATGCATAGATCTAGACTCTTGCAGCATTTATCTTGATCACCTAATTGCAGATCTAAGGATATTGGCAGCAATCTTTGCTGTTAGGGCTGTTTTCTATGCACAACTAAAGTGGTCATTTTTTGTACACTTGCAATTAAGATTCATACTGATAGAAGTCTTATTAACCTTGATCTTGTCTCACATTATATGGATATGTGTTAGATTCATGAACATGTATTTGAATGGTATAACAGTTGGTTTCTAGTTATGGCTATATTCGTCAAGTAATTGGAGTCTCTTGATAGATGATTTATGTGCATGTTCAGATATAGGGCCGCATGCTTAGCATAACAAGGTAAAATAATTGGTATGTTGTTATATTATTTATGCACTAATAGTTATGTGTTTATGGCAATATGATGTAGGTGATTTAATGGAAAAGATACTTCCATGAAATCTTGAAGAAGGATCAGGTTGAATTTCCCTTGGAGGCATAGAGAACCCATGGGGTTGAGTCATGGTGTTTTTTGGGAATTTTGATCCTTCAGTATTTTGTGATTTGTTTGAGCTTGATTTATGGGTTCTGATTGTGTGTGATGCAATGCCTTGCCACTTTTTTTGTGGTGTCATGTTGCTATTTTTGTTTCATGGTTTTATTCTTGTTTGTTTCTTGTTCTTGATTTTATTTTTTGAGAGTTTTGGGAATTGGTTTGGGAAAGAGAAATTTAATGGAGCTCGGGGATATACGAATGAAACCCGATAGGTAAGGTAAGACTTGGATGAAGCTCAGTACATGTATAAGGGTAGTTGAAGGCAAGAATATGATAGTTAGTTGGATTTATTGGGTTAATTAGTGTAAATGGATGGTGGTAGGACAATCATAAGGAACATAAATAAGAAAGGTAAAGTAAATGGATCTGAGATATCAAATGCCTTGGATAAGTTGGGAGCTATTGTTCTCAATGTTTCGCATGTTGTGCATGGATAAAGGGATTTATATTAACCCTGACCCTATGTTATTTGGTAATTATGTTGTGATCACAATTATGCTAATATCTATATTGTATACATGTATGCATGTATGTCGTTGTCTAACAGGATCATGATTGTTTTATGCTAATTTTTATATATATGTATGTATGTAGATATCTATGTCACTGTCCAACAGGGTTGTCAGGGATCATTCTTATGGAGGAATGATTTCTTATGCAGATGAATGGCATGAAAGAGGTTCCTAGTATTATGGGGAATATGGAAAATTTTAGGGGCTAATATTTGCAGGTGGGCTAAATTTCCATGCTTTTTCCAAAAAAAATATTTTCCAATTTCCATTTTTTTTTAAATTGATTCACCAAAATTTTATAGTATAATTTTTTTTACCCTAAAATTCGCCAAAATTTTATATATAGTAATATAAAATGATTAGAAAAATAATAATTTTTACAAAAGTAACATAAATAATTTTATAATTTACATATTGAGGACTACTAATATTTGCCAAGGTTTCTAAACTTTAAGACAAATGTCCATGCTTAAAATTTTCCCTGATGGCGAATCACGTGGGAAGAGCAGCATTGAAAAATTTATGAGGTCAATATCATGTGAATATGATTTAATATTATATGTTTTTAATATGATTATGTTTATTTTATGGAAAGGTAATGTTGAGGGATACATCAACAAAATGAAAGAAATATGATCTGCGACATGTTGGGATAAGAATGGATGGTAGAAAGACACTAAAAACAACGTTTCTTGGTAGATTAAGTGTGTGGTATATGTATGTGTAGTAATATTGTTGTGCATATGTGGTACATATTGTACATGTTGTAACTGTGATGATCTATGCATGTGGTGTTGTGTATATATGGTGTTTTTTACATGATGTTTATGCAGTGCGATGTACATATGGTGTTGTGTACATGTTGTTTATGTAGTGCTATGCACATATGTTGTTGTGCACATATTGGATATGTGGTGTTGTGTACATATGGTGTTATGTGCATGTTGGATATCTAGTGCTATGTACATATGGTGCTTTGTGCATGTTGCATATGCGGTGTTGTGTACATATGGTGTGGTGTGCTTGTTGTACCTACAGTGTTATGTACATGTGGTGTTGTGTGTATGATTGTACATGTGGCACTATGTGCATGTGGTTTCGTGTACATGTTGTACATATGGTGTTGTGTGCATGTAGTGTTGTGTACATGTCATGCATGTGGTGCTATGTACATGTGGTGTTGTGTACATGCCATGCATGTTGTGTTGTTTACATGTGGTGTTGTGTATACGTTGTGTAGGTGGTGTTGTGTACACATTGTGTAGGTGGTATTGTGTACATGTGGTCTTGTGTACATGTTGTGCAGGTGGTGCCATGTACAAGTGATATTGTGTACATGTTATACATGTTGTATTGTGTGCATGTCGTACATGTGTTTTTTGCACATGTGGTATTGTGTGCATGACGTATGTTGTTTTTTGTACACATTGTACTTTGTATGTGAGTTGCATAGTCATGGTATCAGGACATGTGTATTCATTATGTTTTACTCTGTGTACATATATGTATTGTGTTCTACACCAGATGTAGGTGTATGTGTTGTGTTGTATATCGGGTGTAGGTTTATGTGTTGTGTGTCAGGTGTAGTTGTATTTATGGTGTAGTGTCATATGCTATGTGTGGATGTATGTGTTGTGATGTACATTGGGTATGTGTACATGATTGAAGAAAATAAAAAGGAACTGGGTATTTACTGGGTGTGGAAACTGATCTAGTGTGTGTACGAAAATAAAAAAGATAAAGGTAGAAGCGAACACTACAAGGAAAAGACCCTCTAGTGGAGGTTATAAAGGAGGTTTTTAGTGTTATAAAATTGGCCAAATTGTCAAAAAAACATATTCTACCACATTCGTTTCTGGTAATGGAGGTTTTGGCAAAGCTTTTAACGGAAATTTAACACAACTTAAAAAAAAATGGGCGGCCAGAGGTTATTACGGATGTTTTTTCATCGGTGCTCTTATCAGGTTTTAACTCACCGGTGCATATCGGTAGATAGCACACCAAGGAAGTTGAAGGAGAATGCACTGGGCCGTTAAGGAAAAAAACAGCACTGGGCCTGGTGTTGGTGATACAATGCACGGGGCCATTCTAATTGGTCTTGGGATTTGAGCAGTGCCCACAGGTCGTATCAACGCATCTGTGCGTATGCTTATATAAACACCCTGATGCATCGTATCACACAAGTGCATCGAGGTTTACAATTGGTATCGATATTCGTGTGGTGCAAATATGTCATACAAATGAACCAGCACTGATCGACACATAAACGCCCCGGTGCATACTATCACACAAATGCACCGATATTTGTAATTGGTATTGGTATTTGTGCAGTGCCTATTGGTCATCCAAATGCACCAGTGCATATAGATAGAAAAATGCCCCGGTGCATAGTATCATACAGATGCACTACAATTTATAATTAGTATCAGTATTCATGCAGTGCTCATAGGCGGTGAAACGACACTAGTGCGTATAGATATATAAACACACCGAAGCATCGTACCGCACAAACACCTCGATATTTTTAACTGGTTTTGGTATTTGTGCGGTCCCTATAGGTAGTAAAAACGTACCAGTGTGCTTAATAATACAAGCGCACCGATTTTCATTTTTTATTTTTTAGAAACATCGACCTGTGGCAGTGCAATTATTGTGATTTTTTAAAATTCATTATTCATCAAAAGTCGACACATATTATAACAATATTCATACTAATTAAATTTTTATTAATGGATTTGAATGTGATGTTTAGATTAATTTTTTAGTTCATATCATAATTATTATGGTTTTTTAAAATTCATTATTCATCAAAAGTTGACACATATATATGTTATAACAATATTCATATGAATTAAATTTTTATTACTGCATTTGAGAATGACAATGGAGAATGAAATAGCGACAATAGAGAATGCAATAGAATAAATTAAAACATTTATTATATATATATATATATATATATATATATATATATATATATATATATGAATAAGACAGTCTTTGTCATACAAAATGGAATGATTATTGGTATCCCTTTATCTTTCAATTGGGACACTATGTCCATTACATCAAATAAAATGTTTGATTTCACGGACATTTTTCCAAAAATAGTACTTGGGTTATTTTGAGGAATGTTTTGTTCACGGTGTTGATTGTTTTCTTCTTCTTCACCTTCCATCTACAAACATAAAAATAAATTGTAATGAGTGTATATACATTGGTGAGAATAATGAAATTGAAATATTAAATAATATACATCAATGTAAATCGAAAATAAATGACGTACCAATGCAACAATTGACTCATAAACTATACACATTCTTTCAAAACCATGTAACATGCCATCTTTCAAGATTTGATCTGTTGGCGTAGTGCCATACTTTGTTTCCTACAAGTTTTATACCCCATAAGAAATCATATATTTAATATAAAAGATTTATTTTTTCTATTAATTATAGATGGAGCTAAGTAAAACAAGATCGATAGATGCTTACAAATTCCACAATTAAGTTCTGATATGCCAACATATATGCACAACCCATATTTAAACCAATTTCAATCAATTCCTATGATGGTTCTTCTTTGTATGTTAGCACCTGTTTGGAGACATTCAATGATGATTTTTGTAAAACAACTTAAAAATACAAAAATGAAATCTAGTTAAGTTGTTATAAGGAAGTAACAATTACTCACAAACTTAGATATCAATCCTTTTCTTCCTTGTCGTCCTGTTTTATGTGCTAAATGGGTTCCATTTTCTTTTCTTTTCTGCAAGAAAATACTTGAAAATTAATATTTAATGCTAAATTGTTTATTTATTTTACCTAATGATCAAAAAATTCAATGATTATATATTACATTTGAAGCACGTTGTTGTTGAGATGGCTCCTCCTGCGATGCAATTTTGTCCATTTCTTTGACCATCTCCTTGTACACCTTTTTGGACATTCCTACTGGCATATTTCTGATATCAGCTCGTTCATTTTTTGAGATTTTCATAATCTTCCTGAAAATGTAACATGACAATAAACTATTTAATTTTTATATTGATATATGAAAAGTAAGTATAACAAAAGTGATATTTATAAATAATTATAGACAAACATCTAAAGGAATATTACTTTTTCATTCCTTCTTTTTTGTTGTTGTACGTTTTTGCTATTAAAAACCTGACATGTCTCATTGACCAATTCTCTGGAAACTCTTCCTGTAGTTTACATAAAATCTAGTTCTTGGAATCATTGGATTGGTTTTTGTATTGTAAGTGGAAATAACATCTATACATTCGTTCCACTAGATCCCTCAAACATTTGTAAAAGTTTTTCCCCCTTTCGTTAACCTCCAACACCACTCCAGATGAGCTAAGGAGCAATTCATTTTCATTTGCATGTTCTATTGTTTTTCTTTTCTTAGAACAACATTCCTTTTTTGAGTTCTTGGTCCCTGTAGAAAATTAAATAGAGGTGAATTAATAGATTTTTTCACACATGTTATCTAATAATTTTAATTATATTATTAATGAAAACTAAAAAAAGAAACTCATATTGGATCGATAGTATTTTTTCATTCACCTGATTCATCCTTTTGCAATTTTTCCATCAAGCTTATACATTCTTCTGGTCCTAGATCAGAAATAATCTTATCGAGCTTCGTCATTTTGTGGCTCTGCATGATACACATTAAACAATACATATTATTTAAACTTACATATAGTTCAAAAATAATTTTTTTGTAAAAAATTTACAAAGAACTTGCCTTTTTTTATTTTCTTGATGTGTTATCAATATTTTTGTTACTTGATCTCTTGTCAGTCATTTCTTTAACAATATCAAACTTGTATCATATCAGTCAATAATATATTTTTAAATAAACTGTCAACTTCTCAATTAAAAAAAAAAATCTCAAAAAACCGGTGTGCCATTCATGGTGAACGCACCGACGCCGGTGCATGTATGTATTTCCCACACATCGCAAAAACAGTATAATACACTGTATGGTGCTCTATGTCAAAAAGAAGCCATGGTGCGTTACATGTCAATGACCGCACTGGTTAACCATCATAAGAATAATAAAAATCGTCCAGTGTTAGTTTTTTTAGCATAAATCGGTGCTATATTTTACATATGGTGCACCGTTAAAAAAATATTATTATTTCACATTACTTATCCGGTGCTCTTGTAAACAATAGAGCACCGGTGCGCTACCTTACATAGGGCACACCGGTAAAAAATATGTTTTTTTTTTTAAAATCATTCCAAGGCCCACATGGATTAGGATACGACTATGCTAATCGTCCCGTTGGTTGCATGTCTTAGGTCTATATTTAGCAATAAAAACCCTATAAATATAAATTGAAAATTTCTAATTCTGAATCACAGAAAGAAGAAGAAGAAAGGGAAGAAACATAAAGAAAGTAAGGTTTGTATTTTTTGAAGTTTTTTTTCTTTTCGAAATTGAATGTTCGCGGTGCGTCATAATGAAATAGCACACCGACTACATATTTTTCTAATTTTTTATTACAGTACTTTCACAGTGAGCTGTGATAACAGAGCACCCAGGTGCACTCTTTCAGACAGGATGCGCCGATTTATTTATTTATTCATGCAAGGGCCGACATGGATTTGGATCCGACTATGTAGGTCAACCCGTTCGTTGGATGTCTTAGGTTTATATTTAGCAATATAAACCCTATAAACATAAATTGAAAAGCCCTAATTCTGAAATCACAGTAAGTGGGAGAAGATAGGGCAGAAACAAAAATAATGTACGATATGTTTGTAAAATGTTTTTTTTTTCAAAACAGCACGTTGTACGGTGCGCCATAATGTAATAGTGCACTGGTGCCATATGTTACATATGGCGCACTGATAAAAACATAATTTGTTTTTTTAATTTTTTATCACTGTACTTGTGCGGTGCGCTGGTATAACCAAGCGCACTGGTGCACAACGTTACGCAGGGCGCACCGGCGAAAAAAATCTGTATTTTTTTTTATGATTGACGCAAGGGCCAACATGGATTGGGATCCGACTATGCAAGTCGTCCAGTGGGTTGGATTTCTTATGAGTACACAAACCCTATAAATCTAAATTGAAGTGAAAGAGGGAGAAAAAATGGGAGAAACAAAAAGAATCCAAGGTTTTGTTTCTAAAAATTGATTTCTTTTTTTATTTTTGTTTCTGAAAACTGTAGAAACAAAAAGTTAAAAAACAATAAGATTTTATTTTGTATTTTACTTCATAAAAAACTAGAGAAAAAATAAAATAAAACAATAGACTTTGATTTCTTATTTCAATGCTTAAAAAAAACTGCAGAAAAAAGTACAAAAAAACAATAAACTTTACTCACGTCGTTTAAAATTCTATGGTACAGGGTTTTAATTATCAGAGGTTTGGAATTTCGATTGTCTGAATACTTCTGTTAAAATGTATTTCCCTACTCCACAGTGCTCTCATACTCTATTTTCTCTAGGTATGTATCCTGCAAATCTCTGGCTGAAAGTTTTTGCAAAAATAGTGAAATAATGAAAAGCGTCTAGTATTTAAAGAAATGTTTTATGAAATTAGATTTTCGAAAATATTTTTCCGCCCAATTTTCAATTTACCGCTTTTTTTTCACTTAAATAAAATAGGGTTGCGCTTTTTTTATCGCGTTTATTCGTTTACCGGTGCGTCGTTTAATTAAACTGCACCGGTGCCACTTCGTAAAAAAGCGCACTGGTGTGCAAAATAAAGAACTTACCGGTGTGGTTATCTGAACAGTACGCACCGGAATTACATTTAGGTTTGTGCACCAAAGTTTATTGTTGTTTTGCTCAAATGCAGGGAGAAAATATCATATATTATATGAAATGGAAAATTCTTCAAAATCCAGCTCATTCCATAATATTTCTCAAATTCCATCGTGGAGTTCTCCCTATCCATGTGGAGACGTAATATTTACTTCAGATTTGTTTTATTTTTTCACTATCTAATTGAATTTATGTATGTTTTTTATCCATGTAGTCAATCATGCACAACTTAATTAAATTTATAATGTATACAAATTTGCAGGTTCATGCAGATTCATCATCGAGTTCAGATGCAAAAAATTATATTCAAAGTACTGGTCCAAAACATCGAAAGTTCTTATCAGGAGCTGCATACCGTTGGTAGATGAAAATGGACAACCGCTTCACCCTGCCAATTGTAACAATATTGCATCTTCTATCCACAATCCCGGGACAATGATGGTAATGATGATAATTTTGTACTAATCATGTTCAATTTTTTTTTTTTAATTATTAGGATTCTAGTGATGATGAACGACCTACCTACCATATTCCGTTGCACCCCATGACAATGTGAAATCGAGAGAAGATTGAATTAAGAGAAAAAATCGGAGAGGAACGATACCAAGAATGGTTGAATCAACCACCGATTCAATTCCCGCTACGTCCAGATTCACCAATTAGGAATGACTACAACAATAGTAGTTCTTCACAAGCTGGCAATGGAGACAATCAAATAGAGGTTGGTATGGATGATTACTTAAGGGATATGACTACCATGGAGACAATGTTGTTAGATGCATTCCAAAATGATGATCAGCTAGGGGATGATGCTCATATCGTTGACACCTTTTTCGAAAGCCTTAAATTTGCTTCCACCACCCCTCTCTTTGGACCCGGCGGTTAGTCAAAGTCTACCCAGTTGGGGACAACGATGTTACTGTACAACTTGAAAGCAAAGTTTGGCTTGTCGAATGCATGTTTCTCGGAACTTTTGAGGTAAGTTACCATAAAGTACTTCCCTTATATATAAATTTGAAATATAATCAGTACACTGCAATGAACATTACAAATGTTAAATTTTATGAACGTTAATAATTATATCAACATTAATGTACATTTATTAATATAGTTTTCCATGATCACCAACTACAGGTTATTCAAAGATAAGGTTCTTCCGAGTGATAATGTCTTGCTCGGTAGCTGCGAAGAGGCAAAAAAATTGTTGAAAATGTTGGGTGTTGAGTACATATCATATCATGCATGTCCAAATGATTGTATTCTATATAGAGGAGAATATGCAGACAAAGAGATGTGTCTGAAATGTGGGCATGACAGGTATGATAAATAAAAAAAGAAGGGTAAATCACGTATTGGTCCTCCTTTTAAGATATTGAGGCACATGCCTATAATCCCAAGGATTCAAAGGCTCTTTCATTGCAAAGAATTAGCTATGTTGCAGGGATGGCATGCCTCACACAGAAGTGAGTTGGGAGTTATGCGAATACCAACTGATTCAATAGCCATGAAGAATATAGAGGATACATGGCCCGAAAAATTCAAGAATGAAGTACGAAGTCTACAACTCAGCATAGCCATGGATGGCGTCAATCCATATTCCCTTTTTAAGATGATTTTTTTGAAATATTAATGTAATATGTATTTTGAATTAATTGGTAATTTGCATTGTGTTAATGTTAAAATCAATAATTCACTTGATAATTTGGTATTATGTACTTGATCTCAAAAACAATGGTGTATTGTATAAATTAATTCTTTTTTTGTATCTAAGATCATAATAAAATAATGATAATTCTAATTAAGTACAAGAATTTATTTGCATTATTTTCTAAATTTCCTTATGTTACAATAAATCATATTATTCTATATTTATTATTTTACAATTATTTAAAATTTACAAATTTACAAATTTAAAATTTTAATAAATTCATTTCACATTAATACAATTAAAATTTTACAAATATTTTACATACAATTAGAATTAGAATTAGAATTATTAGAATTACAATTACAATTTTACAATTTCACGTACAATAACAATTTTAGAATTTTACATATATACAATTACAATTACAATTTTAGAAATTTACATATATATCATTACAATTACAATTTTAGAATTTTAAATACAATTATAAATACAAATATTACAAATTTACAATATCATGATCATTTGGTATTTATAAATTAATTAATAAACATCACATTCATGATAAGCATCGTACAAACATCATATTTGACTAAAAAACACATTCAAAATCGCTAACTGCATCATCGTGATCATGATCATCTAACAAAACACAATTAACATTATATATTAACATCATCAGTACAACACAAACATCAAATATACATCTCATGCTATCACATACACATCTATCTGCAAGCTGCACATTAAATGAACATATCTAACATGACCTAACAACATACACATTATAATGATGACCACCAACATGTAAATTAAGTACAACTACAAAATGAACATAAAATACATAGACCATATATATATATAGATAGATAGATAGATATACATAACTGAATAATGTTAAAAATATACAACTGTAATATAAATGTCATGGATCAGCCGATGATCGAGCCTCATCTCCATGATGACTGCTGGTAGATGCTACTGGAGGCTCATGAAAATCTTGTGCGGCGCGAGGCCATGAAAATCATGAGATTTAGATGGTACGCTGCGTCTTGCATACTGTCCATCATGTGCTGCGGCTCAGTCATAACATGCGACAGTCCTCGTCAGTTGCGTAAAAGCTGTCGTAACTCCTACGACATGTTGCATCAGGTTGTACATGTCATGCGGCATGTCTCTCCACATCTGTAAGAGCCTATCATTGGCCTCTATATCTCTGAAATCAGCGAGGCGGATGCCCGCCTAACCAAACAATGCAATGAGTTGGTCGCCCAAATCCATCCTATATCTAGCATCACTCACACGTCGACTGCAGGCTGGCGCACCAGCAGGAGTAGGTCTCTGATCTGCACTGGCCTCCTGCTGATCCTCGGCAATATCTGGCATCATGCCCTCTACATCATCATCAAGATCCACAACTGGATCAGGTGGTGGTGGCGGCATCTGATCCTCGCCATCATAAGAGCCAATGTCTGCAAAATATATACAAGTACACAACAATAATTAGACAATTTCATTACACAATTTAATAAAAACAAGTTAAAGAAAATGTTAGAATAAATTTAAATAAAATAGTAATATTACCTCTATCATCTGGCAGCTCATCATCTGTCAAGAGGATGTTGGCACACCCTCGCCAATCCAACCCCGCATAAGGACAGGGGACCATAATGAAGGGATGCTCAAAAACACTAGCTAGCAACCCCAGTGCGACATCTGATATCCTTGCTGGAAACAGAGTCTCCTCCCTCTTGGGCATCATCTTCCCCCACATATGCATACGTGCCTCAGTAATTAGCCTACGAGGCTACCGAAGAAAAGAAGGCCTCATCTCTGGAAACCTCTCAAAAAATAAACAAAAAATCTCTGAAGCAAAAGGGAAGTTGACCCTCCCAGCTTGTGCACGAGAAAGACATCTATCTAATGTTGTATAGAGCTGCCGTAAAAAAATGGCAGACCACCTGACAAGTCATGGCTACTGTAGTAAAGAATCAACATAATATAAAAGCTGGCAACTAATGCGTTGCTTGTCACTGGTGTTGTGCGAAATGGTCTAAATGGTAAGTGAGAGACACTGGACCTCCTCACGACCAAACGCACCAATACATAACTGTCCTCTGGAGACCTGAAAATCTGAATTAGGAGACAATATATCTGCTCTAACGTATCTCTGGGAGTAAAGTAACTGACTCCCTGCCACACAGCCAGCTGGAACCTCGGGGAACGAGGGAAAATCCACCCCTCTCCTCGAAAGCCTTGTAATAAAATATACATCCTCCTCAGTGGGCACGTACCACTAATCAATACCAACTCGAAAAGCCTGTTGCTGGGCATTCCACCTTCGGATAAGATGTCTCAAAAAACCACTATGGGACTTTAGGGAAGTAGCCTCCTCATAGAACTTGAGGAGGCCTACCTGCCTTAGGAGCCCCTGCGTCACTGTTGTAATAGGGTGAGGGTACACATCTCTCTCCCTCTCTCTTGCCTCCCATAAGCGAACCATGTTATATTGTTCCGTCTATTGTTGTTGTTGCTCCTCTTCTCTCCTTTCACGTCTCTGAATGATTGACATATTAAACACAATTTTTTAATTAAATGACACATGTATTTACAAATATACATATATACATTTTTTTTGAAAAATAAATAAAACAAGGGTCAGTGCGCCCAAAACACAGTCACACACCGGTAACGGTGCATCCCTCCACAGAGACACACCAGCAACATTGCACATAATGATATAAAAAGCATCGGGAGTGGTGCTCCAAAAAATATTTTTAACGCACTATTCACTAAGTGTGGTGTCAGGAGGCCGGTGCGCTAACTTCACTATACGCCTTGGGGCTTATAGCTAAGGCAACACACTGCCCTCCTGCCACCGTACATAGTCGTATGGTGCGGCCAGGTATCCGAGCGCACTGCTCTTTGTCGTAAAATTTACAATTACACGGTGCGCCTTTAGAATCCGCCCCAAAATTGGTGCAGATACACTTAGCATGATGCTGCATGTCATGTGACATGCCTATCCATATCTGTAAGAGACTATCATTGGCCTCTATATCTACGAAAATCAGCGGGCGGATGCCCACCTCAACAAACGATACGATGAGTTGGTGAGGCCAACTCCATCTGTGTAGCAGCATCACTCGGACATGGACCCGCGGGCCGTGCGCATCCCAAAGACGAGCGAGGTCTCTAGTCACGCATTTGGCCTCCCTGTCGATCCTCACGGAAATATCTAGCATGATGCCCTCTGCATCATCATCAAGATCCACAACTGGATCAGGTGGTGGTGGCAACATCTGATTCTCGCCATCATAAGAGCCAATGTCTGCAAAATATATACAAGTACACAACAATAATTAGACAATTTCATTACACAATTTAATAAAAACAAGTTAAAGAAAATATTAGAATAAATTTAAATAAAATAGTAATATTACCTCTATCATCTGGTGACTCATCATCTATGAAGAGGATGTTGGCACACCCTCGCCAATCTAACCGCACATAAGGACAGGGGACCATAATGAAGGGATTCTCAAAAACACTAGCTAGCAACCACAATGCATCATCTAATATCCTCACTGGAAACAGAGTCTCCTCCCTGTTGGGCATCATATGCCCCCACATATGCATATGTGCCTCAGTAATCGGCCTACGAGGTTTCTGAAGAAAAGAAGGTCTCGTCTCTGGAAACCTCTCAAAAAATAAACAAAAAAGATATGAAGCAAAAGGGAAGTTGACCCTCCCTTGTGCATGAGCACGACATCTATCTAATGCTGTACAGAACTGCTGTAAAAAAATGGCAGACTACCTGACAAGTTGTGGCTGTTGTAGTAAAGAATAAAAATAATATAAAAGTCGACAACTAATGTTTTTCTCGTCACTGGTGTTGTGCAAAATGGTCGAAATGATAAGTGAGACACTGGACCTCCTCATGACCAAACGCACCAATATGTAATTGTCCTCCGGAGACCTAAAAATATGAAGGAGACAATATATATGGTCTAATGTATCTCTGGCAGTAAACTAACTGACTCCCTGCCACACAACCAGCTATAACCTTGGGGAACGAGGGAAAATCCACCCCTCTCCTCGAAAGCCCTGTAATAAAATATCCTCCTCAGTGGGTGTGTACCACTGGTTGATACCAACTCTGAAAGCCTGTTGCTGGGCATTCCACCTTCAGATAAGATATCTCAAAAAACCACTTGGGAATTTAGGGAAGTAGCCTCCTCATAGAACTTGAGGAGGCATACCTACCTTAGGAGCCCTTGCGTCGCTGCTGTAATAGGGTGAGGGTACGCATCTCTCTCCCTCTCTTGCCTCCCATAGGCGAACCATGTTATATTGTTCCGCCTGTTGTTGTTGTTGTTGCTCCTCTTCTCTCCTTTCATGTCTCTAAATGATTGACATATTAAACACAATTTTTGAATTAAATGACACATGTATTTACAAATATAAGTATATAAATATTTTTTGAAAAATAAATAAAACAATAGTCGGTGCACCACAAACACAGTCACACACCGGTAACGGTGCGTCCCTCCACAGAGACGCACCGGAGACGGTGCACATAATGATATAAAAAGCACCGGGAGCAGTGCTCCAGAAAATATTTTTAGCGCACCGTTCACTAAGTGTGGTGTGAGGATTCTGATGCGTTAACTTCACTAGACATCCCAGGGCTTATAGCTAACTCAACACATCGCCCTCCTACCACCGTACATAGTCGTACGATGCAGCCATGTATCCGAGCGCACCATTGTTTGTCGTAAAATTAAAAATTACACGGTGCGGCTTTGGAATCTGCCCCGGAACTGGCGCGGATACACTTAGCACCAGTTTACCAACCCGAACCATTGACAACGTCGATTTGTGGTTCCGGTGTGCCGAAAAACATGCGTGCCCCGGGGCGGATAATTTGGTCAACGCACCGAGTGGCCGCGATTCAACATTGTCAACGGTGCGGCTTGGTAAATGATCGCATTGCACTTTTAAATTTTTTTAAAATAACACCGTGCACCTCATGGTACTACCCCAGAACCGGTGTGGACTCCTTCAACACCGGGTGCAGTGCCGCTTGTAAATTTACAAGCAGCACAGCAACCGGTGCGAGCTGAACGGCTCGAGCGCACTGCGCGACATATATTTTTTTTTTAATAGTTAATTTTAAGGTTTTTTCAAATTCTAATCTGCTAAAAGGTTTAACTATGGAAAAACAAGAAAAATACCTATACATTTACCTGTCAAGGAGGCATATTGGCTGTATAATTTAAAAAATAAAATTTGTCCATTTTTTTATAAAATTCAAGCTGGAGATTGGTGGCAATGTACAACAGTAGTGCATGCAATAAGTGTAATGGGAGCATGGATGTCAGTGCGGCTATAACTTGCACCGGTGCTTGAGAGCTTTGTAGCACTGACAAAAGTGAAAAATGCGGTTTTTTGGCTGTAATTTTTTTTTTATTTAACACTGTTCCGGTGCACAGGGTTTTTACTGGAGTATCGGTGCATTGTCTTAATGCCACACTGGGTGCTTTCTATTTTTGCGTGCTTTTAGGAGGCACCAGGGTGGAAAATTGTAACGCACCAATGCACTACAGTAACTCGACGCACCGGTAACGGTGTCCAGTGAACCAATGATTTTTACAGTTTTTTGGACGTAATTTTTTTATTTAACCCTATTCTAGTGCGCAGGATCTTTACTGCAACACTGGTGAGTTTCCTGTATGCCGCGCCAGGCTCTTTCTATTTTCACGCGCTTTTAGGAGGTACTGGGGTGATGTAACGTTATCGCATCAGTACTCTACAGTAACATCATGCACCAGTAACGGTGTCTGGTGAACCAATGATTTATGCAGTATTTTGGCCGTAATTTTTTTTTATTTAACCGTATTCCGGCGCACGGGGTTTTTTAGAGTACCGCTGCGTTTCCTGTATGCCGCACCGAGCTCTTTCTATTTTCGCGCGATTTTAGGAGGCACCAAGGTGGCATAGTTTTAAAGCATCGGTGCTCTACAGTATCATGAGGCACTAGTAACAGTGTCCAGTGAACCAATGATTTATGCGGTTTTTTGGCCGTAATTTTTTTTGTTTGACCCTATTCCGGTGCGCGGCATTTATGGGGACCCCGATGAGTTTCCATCATTCCACCCTGAGAATTTTATGTTCTGCTCACTTTTATGACGCGCTGGGGCATGTTGATGTGACGCACCGGGGCTTTACAAGAACCTGACACACCAGTAACGGTGCCCGGTGAACTAATGATTTCTGTGGTTTTTTGGCCGTAATTTTTTTTGTTTTAAACCCTTTTCCGGTGCACAACATTTACGAGGATTCCAGTGCATTTCAGTCATTCTGCACTGAGACGTTTATGTTCCGTGCACTTTTTATGAGGCACCGAGGCTGACGATATGACATGCACCGATGCGGTTGCTGAATTAAAAGCACCGAGAGGGTGTGTACGGAGCACATTGTTTCTGGTGTGCCAATGTTTTATGCAGTTTTTTTTTCGTAATTTTTTTTATTTAACCATCCACCGGTGCGCGGGTTTTGTGTGCGACCTAGTGCATTTAATTTATTCCACATCGGGCGGTATCTGTGCAGTCGACATGTAAATCACTGGTGCTCTACAGAAATAAAATGCACTGTGTGTGTGTGTATGGAGCGCACGATGTTCGGTGTGCCAATTTTTGTAATGCACCGGTGCTTTTTCATATTGAATGAACTGGTGCATTTTAGGTTGATAAGAGCACCAGAAGAAATACATTTGCAAAACCCTCCGCTCGCCAACCTCCTCTAGGATCCTCCACTAGAAACGGATGTCTGGGGTATTTTTCTGTGGGGTTCCTCAAAAACATATGCTAGATGGTCTTTTCCTTGTAGTGGAAGGATTGATTAAAGGATAAGTATTAGTATTTTATTTCAGTTCTATTATTCATGTGATATATGATTCTAATTTATAATGGTTGCATGTGATTCTTGTTTATAATCATTGCATATGATTCATGATTTTCATTTATGCTTGTTGTGTTATGAGCTAACCTGATGTGAAATGTTTATACATGATGATTTGGTCAAGATAAATTTTGACTTGTTGTGACAGGAACTAAATAGATTTGCAGGTGTACCTTGTTGATGAGCTACCAATGAGGCATGAATTGAAATTATTTCAATTTTCTAATGGAATTTATGTTCTTGGTGCAGGAAAGCATGAAAATGCCTAGTTTGGGTGGTTGAAATTGATTGCAAGAATGAGTAGCAACAACAAAAGGAATTGAAAAATGCAGCAATATGTTGGTAAAGCACTCGAGGAGCGGGGCCATTATGGGAAACTGGTATCCAATAGTGTCCATTTATTTCCATGAGCATGCTATGACCACTATGATGGTTTTGAGGTAGGGATATTCCTTGGTTGTTTGAACTTCTGATGCGAGGAATCCTTGCCAAGGGATGGATCGGAAAATATGGGGGATGACAGGAAACTTAGAAGGTGAATGAATGCACGTAATGGGGTGGTCGGATTTCTCTAGGGACTGTGTTGCAGAGAAGGGAAGGTTTGGGAATGAATATTTTTTTCGTACTTAGCATTTTTAGATGGAATCATATACACATTGGGAGTGTTCCCTAGAACAATTAGACGATAACTTTTCATTAAGGAAACATGTAGTGCAATATTGTAGCACTGGAAATTGGATGCATAATTTTTCTTTGGAAGTGGATTCTGGACTTCCTGGAAAGGAGGTCAATCCTGGTACTACTATTGATGGTGGATGTGTTGGCTTATGGATTCTCTTTTTACTGATGTAAAAATCATATCCTCTTATTTGTTGGTTGAGAAAATGTGCATATCTGTATATTATTGTAAATACTGTATCGAGTTGGATTTATAAATCTCCATAAAAAAAATGGTTATTTGTTAGTTGAAGTAAATATGCACAAGGATATGTGGTTGTTATTGTAAATATCGGAATGAGATTTTTAATAAAGCTCTAGTAAATGGTATGATTTTCATGATTTCAGCAGTGGTCATTGTAAATACTGAAATGAGCTAAGTTATAAGGCTCCATGGGAAGTATGTTAAATTTTCAACGATCTTTCTGGTTATAGGTGTCATTGAAAACCAAGGACGGTGTTTGCCCAAGGGGGAGGGTTTTGTAACATCCCTAGTTAAAAAATCATGTAAAAAAATATAATACCAAGGTCATGGGACACTTATTCCAAGATAAATGTCGAGAAAAAACATCCTAGCAGGTTCTCATTTGGCTTATTGTGGCTAGGTAAATTGACAAAGGAAATGGAAAAGGATTTGGAAAGGAAAAAGTAACATTTTTGGCAATTTATTTATGAAAATAATGGAAATTAGGAGAAAAGGAAGGTGAAAGGTCACAAGTTGCATGTGAAGAGGAAAATGAAGGAAAATAATGGAAAATTTAAGAAAATAGATGCCTCACTAATAAAAAGGCTTCTGAGGATCAGTTGGTAATTTTTTTTCAGTTCAGTTCAGAGCTCTCTCTCTCTCTCTTGGAGCACTTCAACATTGGATCAAGAAAATAAAAGGAGGAAAAAAGGAAGAAAATATCAAGCAAGGAAGAGCAAGATCAAGTGGCTACAACGGCATTATTTTCAAGTATTGAGTTGCATGTATGATTTCCTTGCTAGTTTTGGGAATGCGTGATTTTTCATGTGTGTTCTTGGTTCTCTTGTTGTCATTAGCATGGGTTTTTCTAGCTGAGACAGTTTTATTTAGCCTAGACTTTCCATTTCTGGATAGCCATGGTGTGATGGGGTTCTCATGTTTTGGTTGAGCTGGACTGTCGGATGGATTCGAAACTTAGTGAGGTGGTATCTGAAATAAATAAAACATGGCCTAGTGATCCCTGAATCAGACTGTGATTACAATAAAGCCTTGGCCTAATGACCCCTGAACTATACCGTGGGTTGTGATAAAGTCATATTTTGTGTTAACTAGGTGGGCCTAGGAATCCTTGACCGATGAATGGAGGGATATACTGTAAAGCCTAGAGTTGAGTGCCCTCAATCAGGCCTAGGAATCATTGACCAATGATTGGTAGGATATATAGTAAAGCCTAGAGGGTGGAGTCTCGATTATGCCTAGGAATATCAACCAATGAATGGTGGGATATACGATAAATCCTAAAGGCTAGGAGACAAGAAAATTCCTCACGTTGTATGTGGAGAAATACGGTGCCATCCATGCTTGTTTAGGTCCTAGTGACCCGATGGATATTGTAGTAAATCCAGAGGGGATTCACTCAATGAACCTATAACATATCACGTGTTTTCATGGCATATTAAACAATACCCTTAATTTGACGACATATTGGAAAATGCCTCTAAAAATCGCATTATTTAATCCCATACTAATATGAACCCAATACACCTTCCCAATTTTAAACACCCGTACTTTCACTAGATATTATAGGTATCCATTTTTTGTTAACATTTTTTATACCCCTTCATATTTTTCATTAACTTTGAGGTCCTTTTTTTATACTTGCCAATATAAAAACCCTTTACCCCCTATTACATGCTCAATATATTTTGTCATTTCCCCCTTAATATATATCCCCCAATATGAATGCACATGGTATGGTATTTCTCCCCTAGTTAAGCCCCCATGGGTAAAGCTTGGTTCTATTGATGAGGGTGATGTGGTTTAGCCTTTGGAAGCCCTGGTTGATTTCTGGTTATGAGTCCCACATTCATGCTTGGAATCATAGGGGATTCACTACAGGAGCAATACCATAGCACGTGGGTTCATATTGGGGGATATATAATGAGGAAAAAATGACATGATATATTGGGGGATATATAGGGGATAAAGGGTTTTTATATTGGCATGTATAAAAAATGGAGCTCAAAGTTAGTGAAAAATATAAAGGGGTATAAAAAATGTTAATAAAAAAATGGATACCTATAATATATAGCGAAAGAAGGGGCTTTTAAATTGGGAAGGTGTATGGGGTTTATACTGGTAGGAGGTTAAATAATGTGATTTTTAGGGGTATTTTCCAATATGTACTCAAATTAAGGGTATTGTTTAATATGCTATGATCGCATGTGATATGTTGAGGTTTATTGAGTGAAGCCCTTGTGCCTAGAATATGACACGAGGTTGATTGGCTAAAAAAAATATTTGGTTCAACCAATCTATGGTCAGGTGGTACGTGGAAGTCCCAAACCTGGTTGGCTTATGCATTCATTAATACGAGTTTCTTCTCCTTGGTATTTCATGTGTAAATGTACTAGTTCATATGTGGTATATATGGTTGTTGTATCAGTGTTATTTCTGTTGTTTATATATTGGTTATGAGCATGTTTTATGATAGTGATAATGTATGGTTGTCATCATGTTTTGATAGATAAATGAATGAACAATGAATATATGACATAATAGATGATAATGCACCTAATGTGATAAGGCATCAATGCTTCTTTACAAATCTCAGATAAGTATGAGACCCCTATGCTCAAATATGTTAATATGGCCTGTAGATTACCTATCCATGATGTGTTTGACGAAATGTCTGTCATGTTAGCATTGGTTAGGTCAAGTCCTTGATCAAGATTTGTGTTAGAGGCTTTGTCTTAGTGTCATTTATTGTCCTTGAAAGTCTCAACAAGTTCAACATAGTGGTATGGAGACCAGTCCTGAAAAAGTGGATTAAATCTCGCAATCTCTCGCACAGAACTGACTGAAAAGGACTGTAGTCTCTCCCTTGTAGGAATTGTGGGATAAAATTGAGGGTTTCAGTCGCATGGAGGCCTTGTCATGGGAGAAACTAGGGTTTTAAGTAATTTAAAGGTTAGTTTAACTCAGGGGTTGCGCACCTGGAGTGGTGGATTAGCTCCTGGGGTCCTGTAGCAGCCGAGGGAGGTTTGTAAAGTGTTGGTTCCTCGGTTCCACTTCCTTAATTGCACTTAGGGAATTGAACCATATCATAGTAACTCTTCGTCACATGTTTACCCCAGTGGACCACTTAGCTTGGGTAAATGTGGGAGGAGGGTGTTACAGAAGTGGCAAAATTTTTATGGGTTTCGAGATGGTTAATTGGTACACGAACTTTCTGGGGGTGCAATTTTCACATACAATGTCTGTTGTGGACACACAATATACCATTGGAAAGAACTAATTGAAGACTATCGTTTTTTTCTTTGACTAGTGCATACGATGGCAACCCCTAGCCCCTCAAATGAAAAAAAAAAAAATCATATAAGACGTCAAAACGATATTGAAATTTTGGAGCTCAAAACACTGTAGAAAAAATATGAAGAAGATAACCAAATTGTATTGATTTTAATAAGTAATAGCATAAATTGTTTATGTTTCAACATTTTAGAGGATTTTTTCTAATTTCCTACATTTCCTAAAATAAATTAATATATGAATTAAACATATATATTTTAAAATATATCAAAATGAACTAAATTATAATTTATTTTAAATAACTATTGATTATAAAAAAATTAATACATAAGTTAGTTATATATATAAAGATGAGACAAAATTTCCATGAAGATTCATCTCATTTCATCATAAAAATCATTGTATATAAGATATGTTACAATCAATATCACATGTTCAAAATTAAAATTATTATATATACATATATATTTTATTTTAATTTAATTTTATAACTATTTTTATTAAATTAAAAAAATATATATATTTTTAAAATAAATTTCAACTTTATTCATTATTTTTATTTATAATTATTATTAAAAATTTATAAAAAAACAAAAATTAGAAATTGCAATGAACTAAGAAAGGAATAACAAACATAATTAGTTGGAGTAATCGAGGCATCTTTATAAAATCATAATTCTCATTCTAGAAATCTTAATTACCAATTTGAAAATTTACCAACACATTTTGGTGTAACCTCACCAAAATAGAATAAAAAGGAAAATAGACGGAATAATGGAGAACAGGATGACCCCGTACCCCACGCTAGCACCCACATTCTAAAGTCAAGATTCTGTAGTAACGACATAATCGATTTGTAATTATTAATCCATCCGCGACCTTCCTTTGCAATGTTCACGGACGTCCTCAACTACACGCTCGACCAACGCCGCTTCATATCTGTACACCGTTGGAAAACACGTTGATGGATCAAAAGACCAAATACCGAGACACTAATTTGATAAATTCACCACGTCAGTACTCGGTATCCACTCTCTATAAAGTTTAAACAGAGCTGATTTCCATTTTTTATAACACCAATTTTCGTTTTCGAAAACAGTAATCAATCAAACAAATACCAAAAAGCTAAATTTAATTTAGTGCGCGCACCCGTTTGTGTAGTCGAGTGTCCAGCCTGAGAAACCAGACACTCTGAACAGAGCAGCTTTCCATATTTCAATTTCTTCTGCTTTGTGAATTCTGCTACTGTGATAATGTTGGAATGCCTCCGCATATGGGCTGCCAGAACGCTCTGGGTGACGCACCTGCAAAGGAGTTACTTTATAAAACAGAGGAATGACCGTTCCCTCCACCTGATTCCCAATAAGCGAGAGTTCGTTGAGGCACCATGCAGAGGTTGCAAAATTTGGGGAGAAAATAGGAATCCTAATTCGGCTGCATTCAATGGCGTGCTTTATAGTCACGTCGATATTCTCACCCTCTTTTACTTTATGGGCTTCGTGGAAAATATTGATTTCTTTGTGAGCTGTGAGGGCTCTATAGAGATGATCTACGAAGCCTTTCCTCACATCTGAGCCTCTGAAGCTCAGAAATACATCATATCCCCATGCCCTCCCCATTGCCACTGCCATTGAAAGGAAACGGAGATCAATATGCCGCCTCGGTTCCCTATTCCAGATTAATAGGTTGCTTGACAAGTGGTAGGCTGGGGGGGGCATTTTATAGGAGAGGAGGCGAATCTTGCGCGTCCTTTGATTTCGGAGGAGAGCGGTAGAGGAGATATTAAATCTTCGAAGGATGTAGGAAAGTGCGAGGTCAAATCAAACTGGCGATGAAATGTCCATGAAGTTCCTTAGATGCCTTTTACTCTACGAAGTCTCGCTTAACAGCACTCAGCTTATGTAGATTGCTGATTCTCTGAATATTTGGGCAATCAGATAAACATGGCCGGTCAAATAATTGACTAGCCTATATCATTCTGATTACAAATATTCAGAAAATAAGCAATCGACATAAAAATGCGGTATCCGCCACTCTCCTCAAGATCAAGGGACGGGAATCGTCACGACCCTGGGAGTAGGAAGGTTCGAGCCTTGGGAGGAGGAAGGTTCTGATGTGAGCAGCAGGAAGGAAGGTTCTGGCCTTGGGAGTAGGAAGGTTCTGACGAGGGCAGCAGGAAGGTTCTGACGTGGCTCCTTCTGCCTTTGCATTTCTTGCCTCGAGGGCGTTCCTCCTGCCTGGGCTGATGAGTCATCGAATACTAAGAAAAAACGATGAATCGATAGGGTCCTGCCTTCTGTCTCCTTTCCTTATTATGAAATAAGATAACAGTTGCCTTCCTCAATAAGCAAGTAGCGAGATAAATTGTACAACACGAAAACAAACTATAATTAAGATTTTCCGAATCAACGAAAAATATAATTACGTTCGTTGGTTCACGAATCCAACATAACAACTCTTGAAAATAGAGGATTTCCAAGCCTGGAAAGGCAATGGAAAGTAAAATATATTTTCGAAGAAATTCATCTTAGCTAGGAGATGACACTTTCTAGTCGGAAAACGCAGCAGAAATTATAAATAATTTTAGAAGTGAAATTAGTTTTAAAATGAAATGTTATGATTTTAAAAATTCTTAATAATATTATACACTACAAATAATTTAACCAATTTAAATTACAAACCGGTGAGTAAATTATTAAAAATAAAATTTTATAATTTTTAAAAATAATAATAATAATAATAGTCAATTATTATTATTGTTTATTAGGTGCTTTATTAAAGCATTTCTTAATGTAAAGTTCGTCGTTTAATTTTATTGAACATGAAAAAAAATGTAATCTTGTTAAACTTATCAATTAAAATATAATATAATATACTGCTTATTATTACTACTTTTTCCAAAAGAAATAAACTTTTTAAAAGTGGTAGGATAGAGTGTATCAATCTTTCAGACTAAGATTAAATAGTTATTGCAACGCTTATATATACTTTGCGAAAAGTAAAGAAAAATGTTTTATTTTTCATAATAATAGGGTGTTTATGATACCTTAATGAATGAGGAGAAAGCTTTTTATTTCATGTATGTTTAAAGGAAGTGACATAATTGGAAGAATAATAATTTTTTTTTGTTTATATATATTTTTAAATAATTTTTTTTATGGTTTTATGAGAAATAAATTGAAAAAAATTTAAAAATTTAAAAATATTTGATTATGAGCAATTTTAAAATAAAATTTTTGGTAATTTATGAGATAATGTTGGATAAAACACAAGCAACAAATAATGTTGAGTGAAAAAGGAGTAATTCCTATCCAAACAATTTTTATGGTGAGGCTCATAAAATATCTAAAATTTTTTGAGCAAATGAGAGTAGGTAAATGGCCTAATGTTATCTTCAATGAAGGCATGAGTGAAAAAAAAGAAAACAGGAATGAGACAAAATTACACATGGATGCAAAAGTGGAAATCTACCTCAATGCCTCTCTCACAAATAGCAAGGAGCTAAAGAATTCAACTGTGGTTGTGATCTCCAACAAAAAGAGTACATTCCAGCCAACATTCTGTGGAGGGAAGAAGGTTCTTATTGCTCAATTAAGAACCAACTCGCATCAGCTTCTGTGTGAAATAAGTGGAAAAGGCCTAAAGAAGCTTGGGAAGAAGGGGTGTGTACATTTTGCAAGTTTGTGGTGGAATCAGAAAAACATTTCATTTTGGAATGTGATGCATTCAAAGACATCAGAGAAAGTTATGGGAATATATGTTAGCATTGATTTCTTGCCATTGTCTTTTCACTGAGGAGATTTGTAACGCCCATTTTTATTTTAATGTTATGTCTAAAAGACTTTTATAAATATATTTGAATTTCTTAAGTGAAAAGAGATTACCGAATACAGTTATTCATTACTAAAACTTGAGTTCTACTTCATGAATTAAAATTACATTGGGTAATTGATTATTCGAGATTAAAAAGGAAGAGATTTTTTCTGACAGTTACCTGCCCCAAGAGGATAAAAAGGAAATCCTAAGAAGGGGAAAGGGTTCTCTTCATGAAAGAAGAAAAGGGTTAAGAAGAGAGTTGTCTAGAGTTGGTTTAATGCCACTGGAGCTCTGTAGCCCGAAAGGAGTGTAGATTGCATAGAGGTCTTGAGGCATAGCTTTTGACAAATACTTGCTACGTTAGACTCTGGTGCAGAGCATGGGGAGAGGGGGGGGGGGGGGGGAGCAGAGGATGTGATCGCCTCTCTCATGGTTGGGTGGTGCCATCAGTTAACTGAGAATATAGAGATAAGTATTTAAGTTTACTGGTTAAGCTTTAGGTGATGATAATGAAAATGTATTTTAAATTCAGTGCACTGGTATTTTATATTATCTCTGTTAGCTAGAAATAATACTGGTTTCTAACTATTTCAAAAAGATGAAATAAATCTGGAACTAGATAAAGTAACAAATAAATGCTATGATAGGGCTAAATACAAAATATAATGTAGTTATTCTCATTTTTTAAAACACTGCAAACCAGTACAACTCTAAACTTTGTGTAGACAGAAAGCTTCTAAGGTGAAAATAGTGGGGAAAGATTAACGAATAAAACATTGCTAAATCTAACAGAGAGAATGTCCATGCACTGTGAAGTTTCCATATATTATTCTAACAAATTCATTGAAAAATTAATGCAATAAATTACATAGTAAAAGTATCGAGAGTAAAATAGGAGCAAAGATGTTACACATGTTGTAGCTTTTATAACTAGTTTTACATTCCTAATATTTTGTGTAAAGAATTAATAACGCTCAAAGGTTTCGAAGTCGAGTTGCGTGGTAATAGAGAAAGGATCAGGGTCCTGTGGCCACTGAATCCTGAAGTACATAACGAACTAACTTTAGCAAAGAAAGGAAGAAGATATGATGCTTAAACAATTATCAACTTTCGAAAATATAATAACCTAGAAGCTCGAACAATCAACTCATAGATTCAATAAATGTCATAAGACTATATATATTAAGAACATAAAACCCAAACTTCAACATCTCTTATAACAACCGTGTTGAGGATTTGGCTGGTAAGATATATATCAACAAACATTAATAGTACAAATACACACACACACACACACACACACACACACACACACATATATATGAGTTAACCTATACATAATGTGTAGGGTTTGCGAAAAGTGTCTAGAAGAATAATCCTTTAAAAGAAATGTATACAGAAGCCAAACAGTAAGACGATATACAGTTATCCTCCTATCCCGAGAGGGATGGTTGCGAAGAGGAAATTAATGTTAACTTATAACATGAGAAAAACAATCTATGCCAAAACCCTTCACATTTGAAGGGGAACCTGAAGCTCACTCATCCAAGAGATTTAGGGCTAGTTGTTGGAACCTATACAAGTAGAGGGCTCTACCCTCACTAACCCTCAGGAATAGTTTAAGAAAAATATGAATGTGGATAACGGGTTTGGCTTACCTGTGATGGCCACCCCTAGAAATGCGTTGTAGAGGTCGAGATGACCTCCCCTTTCCACCAGGACCACGACATCAACCAAAAATTGTACCATAAAAAATGAATAGAGACCGTGAGTAAAATAATCACTAGAAAATTCTTAAGGAATTTTCTTTTCAAAACAAAGGTCTATAGGAAGAAAATTGACTTTACCTGAGTCACAGTCCTCGACATCCATGGAAGTCAGCTTCATACAACTTGTTCGGTGAAAAGGGAAATCAATGCTATTTTCGGACGAGAAACGCTCCGCCATATTTTCCTCAACGAGATTAATTGAAAAACGAAGGAGATTAAGAGAAATTTCCCTCACAGACAAAATTAACCAAGCATTCTCTTCATAATCTAAGCGAATTTGAAGATCAAGGGAATTTGAAACATTACATGCCTGAATACGGTGAGTACTCTGCGAAAAAATGCAAGAAAATATGTAAAAACTAAAACAACGTTGTGTGGCTAATCGATTCCATGCAGCGAAAAAAACAAGAAATTCCAAAGCAAAAGACATATTTTGAGTCAGGCAGAACCATGACCAAGTTCACCGTGGAGTGATAAGAGTTACCTTAGTTGCTGGAAAGAAAATTATGGAAGACGAAAATTTGCAGAGTGGAAACATATCAGAGCAGAGGGAAAATGAGATGAGAGAGCGACATTTAGGGTCTGGTAGTTACCCTAAACCCTCCCATTGAATTCCCCACCACCAGATCTAGGTTTTTCCAGATCAATGGTTAGCACAAATACCAACAAATAATTAGTAGCTGATAACTACTAGTAAATCGTATGAACAAGAAACCATAACTTCGTTAAGCAAAGATTGCACTATTAATAAATTACTCATTGAAATCGAATCCCGAATGATATGTTGCATGCACGAATGATCACCAAACCAAAAATTTATTGTATAGTTGATTCAAGTCATAATGATGTTCATGATAGAAAGATCATAGGATTAATACGTTGTGTTTGAAATAATAAAGAATTACAAATAAAATTCATACGTATCACCCATATAATGATTTAAATTTTGTATGTTATAATGTACTAAACAATGATATAGCTAAGACATTAATATATCAAATGTGTTAACGTTTGATTGGAGTAATAATAATAATTTTTTATTTTTATTTTTATTTTTTATGATAAGTATTTGATAGTGGTGAAAAGTGGTATCAGAGCCTTGTCACACACTGGGGCTAGATGGGCCAATTGAATAACATTGGGTGTTTTCATTTTTGTTAATTTCTTGCACAGTGACAGAAATTATTGATAAGTTACGATGATGAGAGGATCTAGTCATCAGAAATGGAGAACTACAGGGAATCCCATTACCTGTATAATCCAGAAATTAACCCACAAATGTGGGTACAATTGAGTGTGGATCAACATCAACAAACTAGTAGATTACTGGAAGAACAAAAACATTAGCCCAACAGATTGTTAGATACAGTACAATAACTCCCAAAAGAAATGGCTTGATTAAGAAGCGACAATGAAAGATTAATGCAAGAACAAGAGAGGATTATTAAGAGCCTCTCAGATAAGCAAAATCATGGGGCAGCATAGCCTATCCCTAAGAGGGATACCCATGAAGGTAGTGAGAAAAAACAACAAGTTAATGACAACCTAGAAGGGAGTCGTACTAAGCGAAGTAAAAAAAACATAACTCGCAATGAAGCAAAGTTTGTGTTATGAATATAATTCATAACAAATAGTATAAATATAGTAAATGTAAATAATAAATAATAAAGATAATGGTTATTTAAATAGTCATTAGTTAAATGAAAAGGCATGTCTAAAATACATGCCTAGTCGTGAAAGGCCACTTGCATACGTATTTAAGCAGGGCCTCATTGTAACATTCAGGCATCACATATACATTTTATTTATAATAAATTATTATTACAAATACCTCTTGTGTATTTTACAATTAAGTAAAAAATCCTACAGCTTTGTTGCTCCATTTGTTATCATAGGAGTTCGAGCCTTCGACTGCCTTCCACTGTTGCTGGCTACCATCAGCTGTTACAAGCGGTGCTGCTGCCACCACCATGGTGTTGTTGCCGCATTCAGAGTTCCTTGAAATTGATGCCGCTCGAAGTATTCATCAATGTCGATGCCTGATTTCAAAAAAAGGTTGATCAATCTTGAGAGTAAGATCAATAATAATTCTGATGAATTCACTAAAAGGCCAATCAATCTTGAGGATAAGGTTACAGGACATTCCGACGACATCAAAAAACTTCAAGACATGACAAATCGGATAGAAAGAAAAATTTGGAAAAACCATAGCGAGTCCATAAACAATCATAACAAAGCAATGCAAAAGCTAAGTGCCATTTGTGACAAGATAAATCTGATGCAAGAACCAATATTTCCGAATATTGGACATAGTCAACAGAACAATTCAGTCGATTCAGGGAATTCAGAAGATCTTAATGAAGCTGATATAGATCAAGATAAGGATTCAGATGAAGTTGGTATGTATGTGGATGAGAATGATATAGATCAAGATGAAGATAATGTGGAAGAGAACTATCTTGAGAAACAAGAATATGAACAATATCATAACAATGAGGAAGATTCTAAAAAACTTGTTGATGACTCTGAAGATGAGAAACCTTTATCAGCAAAAGACCATCTAAAACAAGCAAATAAAGGTTCCCTAATGGTTAGTGATGTAAATAATAAATCATTAAAAAACAAACTAAATATATTGGTTAAAAAATACATAAATGGATGAACTCAATCTGTTAAAATTGAAATTAATTCTAAGAAAAAACCTTCAGATCAGGGGGATAATTGTCTAATCTCTTCAATCACCAAAAAGGACAAGCCATCAAGGGCATCATCCGAGCCAAAAGTGGAAGAATAACTGGAGGCTAAGCCCGATATTGATATATTCAGCGATGATGGAAAACAGAGATTGAAAGATCAAGAGAGGGAAATAAGATTAAATGAAATTACTGAAATGGTAGAAAATGTGACTATCAAGGATGCGCAGAAATCATTTGTTGGCGTTTGCAATCAACTGCATAAAGCTTTGGATTGTATCAATGAAAATAATCCCTTGGCTCAGGCTAGTAGTGGAGCTGGCCTTGTTAAATAGATCTTTGCGGGTGTTTGGGCTGCATATGCTATTCGAAATACATGGAGCGGTAATCAACAAAATCAAGACAAGAGTAGTGCATTCCCAAGGTTGTTGCAATTTATGAACAATGAAGCTCGTTAGCTTTTTACATCTAAACAAGTCAAAGAGTTGGAGAACATGTTGTTCTTACCATCTAGCATCCGCAACACCAAAGCTGATAGCGATGAGGAGAAGGAAGAATGCTATCAGTATGCAATGCAATCTAATCAGGAAAATGCCCTCAAACCAGAAGAAAGGGAAAGTGTCTCTCCTAATATTGAAACAACAATAGAGGCTATTTTAACTAAATCAATTGTCACACCTAATAATTCTAATGAAATAACAAGAGACTCCATAACTCTCAAACCTAATGAATATACGTCTGCACCAACATTAACAGAAACTAATAGTCGATCCTACAACTGCAACAGTTTATCTTCCTGTGAACCAGAATCTTCCAATAACTCTTGTTACAAGTCCTTGGAAGGCTTTGAAGAAGTACATGATTCAAATCTTCTCACCCACCCTTGCAAAAGTTTAGCAGAAAATTTGAATCAACAAGATTCAAAATATAATTCTTGAACATTGTGATGTTTAACCTTGTTAGTTCCAGGTTGCATTCAAAAAATATTACACTGCTCTTTCCATGTTGTGCCGCTAATACATTTGGTATTTTTCCACAGTGTGTCTGCAAGGTCTTATGTCATGGTGTCATCCATAAGCTACGTTGACTCTCACCGCCCTGCAAAACGTTTCTCACCCTTCCTGATTGTCTCGACCACAATTTCCTCCGTAGTCATTGTTGTGTTAACTCCGAGCCGACTCAAACATGCCAACACTGTCACCTATGACGAACACCTTGCTATAATCTCGTGCTCTTTACAGCGAGCAAGACCCACAACATCGTTTTCACAAAAATACTTGCTTGAATTGAACTGTTGTAAGATGATTAATAGAAAATACATGTCTCATTTGAAAAGCCAAGGCACACCGGTCGAAAGCCAAGGTGAAGAGGTGTGACTCGACTTTGATCCTATGACTCAGTTTAGGTGTTCGAAACGCTTCATTACTTTATACACCATGACAACGTTTATTAACCAGATCTACATTTTAATTCATATATATATATATATATATATATAACTTAAATAATTTGATTAATTAAAAAAAAAATTTATTATTATTAAAAAAAGAGAGCATGGGTTAAAACACAAGTTTTACATATGCTAAGAGGTACTAGTGAGAGATGACGAGATGAAAAATGAAAAATGAGCAAAATTGTTGGAAATATAGATTTGAGGACAAAGATTTTGAAGGAAGGGGCAATGTTATGAATATAATTCATAACAAATAGTATAAATAGAATAAATGTAAATAATAAATAATCAAGATAATGGTTATTTAAATAGTCATTAGTTAAATGAAAAGTCATGTCTAAAAGACATGCCTAGTCGTGAAAGGCCACTTGCATAGGTATATAAGCAGGGCCTCATTGTAACATTTAGGCATCACATATACATTTTTTATATAATAAATTATTATTAAGAATACCTCTTATGTATTTTACAATTAAGTCAACAAGCCTACAATTTTTTTGCTCAAGTTTGGAAATGCTTTGGAACAAGAGGAGATGAAGAAATAGAAAGTGGAGTTACAAGGTGAATTTCAGAAAATTAAACCTCCTACTTTCGATGGAGACGCTAAGGAAGTGGCAGAAGCATGGATAATTAATGTGAACAAATATTTCAATTCTATGAATATAACAACAAGCTCAAATCTCGCTTATCTATTTATCAATTACAGGAAAAAGCCACATTATGGTGGGAGGAGGTGAAAAATGTGCGTGGAATTGAAAACCAGAATGTGACTTGGGACGATTTCCAACAATATTTTAAGGATAAGCATATAACAAAGAAATTATGATGAAAAATCTTGATAATTTGATGACTTAAGGTTGGGTCAACTGTCTATGGAAGAGTTCATCACTAAATTTACCTCCCTGTTAAGGTACGTATCGTATTTGAGAGATGAAAAAGAAAAAAATTAGTGATTCTTGAGTAGCCTACATGCTCACATGAATGAGAGGATCGAATTTGTGAATCCAAAGTATATGGATGAGGTGATTTGAAAAGCACGAATGTGCTATCAATAGTCTAAGGTGAAAGGTGAAGATGGTAGAAATTGGCCACCAAAGAAAGGACATAAGAGTACATGGAATTTTAAAAGTAGAAGACCATGAAATTATAAAAATGCTGCAAGGAACCCAACAAATAGACAATTTTGGAAAAATCACCAAAATCCCAAATGGTCAGTCGATGAACAACCTACTGGAGCATCCAATAGGAAGACCATGGAAAGATCTAGAAACCACCACTACAATGTTGGAGATGCGTTGAGGCACATTCCTTTAAGAACTTCCCTCACCGTGGAAGAAATGAAGCTACAACAAATTTTCAGGAGGCATCTACGGTAGGGGATGTTTCAAAAAACATACCAAGGATCAATGGTACATTAGAAGATCGACAAGAAGATTTCCAACCAACTATGATAGAACTGGAAGGTAAGTTATATTCCCAAAATGTTTCCATTTTGGTTGATCTTGGTGTCATTTTAAGTTATATAAATCCCTGAGTAGTTGAAAACTGTAAACTGAAAAGCTAAAGGTTTAAAATTACCTAGTTGGTACAATTGGCTATTGGAGCAAAGATAAGAGTTAATGCTAAAATCTCAGATTGTATCCTGGAAATAGGAAGACAACATATAACTATTGAACTGAATATTCTACCTTTGGGCTCCTATAATATTGTGTTGCGAATGGAATGATTAGAAAGACATTGGTCATTGGTAGATTGTAAGGAGAAAATCATCCATTTTAAGGCAAAAGATGGTACTCATCAAGAATTACAAGGAATTAAGAAACCACTTCAATTGTGCCCCATCACTGCATCCCAGTTGGGTAAATGCATTAGAAAATTGTGTCAAATTTATGCTATTCAAGTGGGGTTTAATAATTGTAAATACAAGACCCTTATGTTGGAAAAAATTCCAGTTGTTTCTAGGATTTTATAGATGTATTTCCTGAAAATATTCCAAGATTACCACCAAAACGAGATATTGGCTTTACTATAGAGTTAATACTCGGAGGAGCACCTGTGTTGCGAACACCATACATAATGAGTGTGCCTAAGATGACAGAGTTAAAAATGCAGTTGCAAGAACTATTGGACAAAGGGTATATTCGACCAAGTGTGTCCCCTTTGGGAGCACCAATGTTGTTCGTTAAAAAGAAAGATGGTACAATGTGGATGTGCATGGATTACCAACAACTTAATAAGCTGACTGTCAAAAAAATATATCCATTGCCACGTATAGAAGATATTTTTGATGAGGTAAACGGATCAAAAATATTTTCAAAGATTGAGCTGAGATCTGGGTATCACCAGATAGAGATTAAGGATGAGGACATATCCAAAACCGCCTTTCATAATAGATACATACATTATGAATTTGTGGTATTACCATTTGGATTAAATAATGCACCAACAACTTTCATGATCTGATGCATGGTATCTTCCGCTCATTTTTGGATAAATTTGTTTTAATCTCATTGATGACATACTGATCTACTCTAAAAATATGGAAGAGCATAAGAATATTTATGCTTGGTGTTGAAATGTTGCGGGAACATCATCTCTATGCCAAATTTAGAAAATGTGATTTTTACAAAGAACAAATCCAATATTTGGGCCATGTAATATCTGCTGAAGGGATATCGATAGACCCCAAAAATATAAAAACAATTATGGAATGGAGAGTTCCTAGAAATATATCATAAATACATTCTTTCATAGGCTTAGCTGGTTACTACCAGCAATTCATCGAAGGCTTCTCTAAGATAGCCTTTCCCATTACTTCCTTACAGCGGAAGGAGCGAGTTTTTAAGTGGACTAATGAATGTCAAGCTAGTTTTGAACAGTTAAAAGAAATGTTAACTACTGCCCCTATATTGGAAGTGGTTGACCCAAAAAGAGAGTTTGAAGTCTCCACTTATGCTTGTAAGGTAGGGGTGGGAGTAGTATTGACACAAGATGGAAAGGTAATAGCATATGAATCTAGGAAGCTAAAGGACCATGACAAATGATACTCTGCTTATGATTTAGATTTGACTGCGGTAGTACATGCCCTTCGAATTTGGAGACATTAATTACTGGGAAAAAGGTTTTTGC
Source organism: Pinus albicaulis (assembly GCA_034641835.2). Taxonomy (NCBI): domain Eukaryota; kingdom Viridiplantae; phylum Streptophyta; class Pinopsida; order Pinales; family Pinaceae; genus Pinus; species Pinus albicaulis. The sequence goes on along the minus strand of CM076584.1, from coordinate 1,227,391,346 downwards.
TAAGAACCAACCATAAAATCTTGACTAGTTACTTTAAACAATCTTATTTTAATGCCCGCCAAGAAAGATGGAATGTGTTCCTAAGTGAATTCGATTTTGACATTCAACATGTAAAAGGTAAAGATAATCATGTAGCTGATGCTTTAAGTAGGAAACTACATTGGATCTATGAAATTTACTTTAATCAAGAAGAATTTAAGTTCTAGGAGAAAATAATGGGCGCAACAAAGAGAGACCCTGAGTATCAGTTCTTATGGAAACAAGAAAGAGAGGTAGAAAAACAAGGAAAACAACCAAATTATTGGATTAGTGATAAAAAACTTTTGATATTTCGAGGGAAGATATGTATTCCAAATCAGATGATTTTGAAGGAGCTTATTTTGGATGAATATTATCGAAGCTCCTATGTTGGACATCCCAGATATCAAAAGATGATAAAAACAATTATAAAGTATTATTTCTGGCTTGAAATGCATAAAAAAATTGCTAACTACTTGACCAAATTTTTGGAGTGTCGGCAAGTCAAGGTGGAGAACCAACATCCAACAGGATTGCTTCAGCCTATTCCTGTACCATAATGAAAATGGGAAGTCATTTCACTTGATTTCATCACAGGTTTACCGAGAATTAAGAGACACAATGATTCAATTATGGTGGTGGTGGATAGACTCAACAAGGTAGCTCATTTCATATCTGTCCAGTCAACTTACAAGATCATGCATATTGTTGACATTTTCATGAGGGAAATATTTAGACTGCATGGTATTCCGAGATTCATCATCTCAAATCGAGATGTAAAGTTCATGTCAGCTTTCTGGAAGGCACTATTCACTGGTTTGGGAACACATATCCAGTTTAGTACCTCTTATCATCCTCAAACGGATGGATGAACTGAAAGGGTGAGTTAAATATTATAAGATATTCTATGCACGTATGTGATGCAGCAACCCACAAAGTGGGAAGAGTATTTGCATCTAATCGAATTCGCCTACAATAATGGATACCAAGAATCCCTCAAGATGAGTCCTTTCGAAGCATTGTATAGAAGAAAATGTGGGACCCCCATAAACTGGAGCAATTTAGAAACCAAACTGATTCTTGGGCTGGACATGCTGGAGGAAATGGAGCATGAGGTAAGAAAAATCAGACAAAATTTAAAAACAACCCAAAACAGGAAAAAGATATATGTTGACTGAAAAATAACTTTCCAAGAATTTGAGGTGGGTGATCACATTTATGTAAGAATTAAACCCAAGAAGAGCACCTTGATATGGAATAATCGTGCCAAATTGGCTCCCAGGTACTGTGGAACCTTCCAAATTTTGAAACTGGTAGGTCCAGTGGCTTATCGACTCGCATTGCCTAGCCACATATTGGTACACAATGTGTTTCGTGTATCTTTACTGAAATGATATGTACATGATGCCAAGCATGTGATACAATGGCAGATCATACATGCAAGTTATGTTTATGACTTCCTGAAAACAAGTATCCTTAATTAAACTAATTATAAATTATGTTACTTGCAGGTAGCACTGGATGATGAATTTTTGGTAGAAACTCAGCATATTCTTAATCAGAGAGAGATAACGCTATAGAGGTGATTCATCCCCCAATTTAAGGTGAAATGGAAGCAATTTAGCCCAGAGGAGGATACTTGGGAGGATGAAAACTCTATATGAGAAGAATATCCTGAAATGTTTTCCATGATGAAGTAAACACCAAGGATGGTGTTTACCTCTAGCGAGGGAAGATATAACACCCCGTTTTATTTTAATGTTATGTCTAAAAGACTTTTATAAATACATTAGAATTTGTTAAGTGAAAAGAGATTAACGAATATGGTTATTCGTTAGTAAAAGCTGAGTTATACTTCATGAATAAAAATTACATTGAGTAATTGATTAACTGATTGGTAAACTAATTCCAAGATTCCAAAGTAAAAAGGAAGAGGTGGTTTTTCTGACAGTTACCTTCCACAAGAGGATAAAAAGGAAATCTTGAGGAGTGGAAGGGGTTTTGTTCATGAAAGAAGAAAAGGGTTAACAATAGATTATTATAAAGAATAGAGTTGGCCGAAGCTCGTTTAATACTAGTGAAGCTTTGTAACCTGAAAGGAGTGTAGGTTGGACAAAGGTCCTGAGGCCTAACTTCTTACAAATACCTGCTACCTTAGACTCTGGTGCAGAGCACGGGGGAGAAGAGGACATAATCACCTCTCTCATGATTGGGTGGTGCCATTAGCCAATCGAAAATACAGAGATAAGTATTTAAGGTTACTGTTTAAGTTTTAGGTGATGATAACTAAAATGTATTTAAAATTTAGTGTACTGGCATTTTATATTATCTCTCTTAGCTATAAATGATACTGGTTTCTAAATATTTCGAAACAATGAAATAAATTTGGAACTAGATAAAGTAAAAAATAAATGCTATGATAGGGCTAAATAGAAAATACAATGTAGTTATTCTTGATGTTTAAAACACTGAAAACTAGTACAACTCTAAACTCTGTGTAGAAAGAAATATTATAAGGTACAAACAATGGGGAAAGATCAACGAATAAAAAATTGCTAAATCTAGCAGAGGAAATTTCCATGCACTGTCAAGTTTCCATATACTATTCAAACAAATGCATTGAACAAATGAATGCAATAAATTACACATGAAAAGTATCGAGGGTAAAACAAGAGCAAAGATGTCACTCATGTTGTAGCTTGTATAACTACTTTTACATTCCTAATATTATGTGTAAATAATTAATAAGGCTCAGATGTTTAGAAGCTGTCCTCCATGGTAACAGAGCAAGGATCACACTACAAGGAAAAGACCCTCTAGTGGAGGTTATAAAGGATTTTTTTAGTGTTATAAAATTGGCCAAAATGGTCAAAAAAAAATTTTCTACAACATCTATTTATGGTTACGGAGGTTTTAGCAGAGCTTTTAACATAAATTCAACACAACTAAAAAAAATGGGCAACCAGAGGTTATTACAGATGTTTTTTTTCATCAGTGTGCTACTCTGGCTTTAATGCACCGATGCGTACATGTAGAAGGCGCCCTAGGGCGGTCAAAGGATAATGCACCAGGCCGTTAGGGTATAAAACCACGTCGGGCATAGTGTTGGTGATACAACACATGGGTCCGTTCTAATTTGTCATGGGATTTGTGCGGTACCCATTGGTTGTATCGATGCACCGGTGCATAGATGAAAATAGACAAAAAAATGGGCGACCAGAGGTTATTATAGATGTTTTTTTTCATCAGTGTGCTACTCTGGCTTTAATGCACCGAAGCGCAGTATCACAGAAAGGCACTGAGATTTATAATTGGTATCGGTATTCGTGCAGTGCCCATAGGTCGTACAAATACACCAGTGCTTATAGACACATAAACGCCCCGGTGCGCAGGATCACACAAACGTACCGAGATTTATAATTGGTATCAGTATTCATGCAGTGCCCATAAATCGTACAACGACACCGGTGCGTATAGACACATAAACACATCGGTGCATCGTACCACACAAACGCACCGATATTTTTAATTGGTCTTGGTGCTTTTACAATGCTCATAGGTCGTAGAAACGCACCGACACGCTTCTTAATACAAATGAACCAGTGTACAATTACTGACACGCATTGGTTTTCATTTTTTATTTTTTAGAAACATCGACCTGTGACAGTGAAATTATTGTGATTGTTTTAAATTCATTATTTATCAAAAGTCAACACATCTTATAACAATATTCATATTAATTAAATTTTTATTAATGCATCTGAATGTGATGTTTGGATTTATTTGTTATATCATATCGTAATTATTGTGGTTTTTTAAAATTCATTATTCATGAAAATTCAACACATATATATCTTATAACAATATTCATAAGAATAAAATTTTTATTAGTGCATTTGATAACGACAATGGAGAACTCAATAGCGACAATGGAGAATGCAATAGAATAAATTAAAACATAATTTATGATATATAATATATATGAATAAGACAACCTTTATCATACAAAATGGGACAATTATTGGTATCCCTTTGTCTTTCAATTGGGACACTATGTCCATTACATTAAACAAAATGTCTGATTTCACAAACATATTTCAAAAAATACAACGTCTTGCTTTGATATCCAAACATAGTGATCATCATTCTTCACTGGAACTGTTGTCACTGCTAGAGCTACTTCCATGACTTGGGGTTATTTTCAGGAATGTTTTGTTGTGTTGATTGTTTTCTTCTTCTTCACCTTCCATCTACAAACATAAAAATAAACTGAAATGAGTGTATATACATCGGTGAGAATAATGAAAATTGCAATATTAAATAATATACATCAATGTAAATCAAAAATAAAAATGACGTACCATAGGAACAATTGACTCATAAACTATACACATTCTTTCAAAACCATGTACCATGCCATCTTTCAAAATTTCATCTGTTGGTGCAGTTCCATACTTTGTTTCCTGCAAGTTTTATACCCCATAACAAATCATATATTTAATATAAAAGATGTTTTTGTTCTATTAATTATAGATGGAGCTAGGTAAAACAATATCGATAGATGCTTACAAATTCCACAATTGATTTCTAATATGCCAACATATACTCACAACCCATATTTAACCCAATTTCAATCAATTTGTCCGATGGTTCTTCTTTGAATGTTAGCACCCATTTGAAGACATTCAATGATTATTTTTGTAAAAAAACTTAAAAAATACAAAAACGAATTCTAGTTAAGTTGTTATAAGGAAGTAAAAATTACTCACAAACTTAGATACCAATCATTTTCTTCCTTGTCATCCTATTTTATGTGCTGAATGGGTTCCATGTTCTTTTATTTTCAGAAAGAAAATTCTTTAGAATTAATATTTAATGTTAAATTTTTTATTTATTGTACCTACTGATCGAAAAATTCAATGATTACATATTACATTTGAAGCATGTTGTTGTTGAGATGACTCCTCCTGCGATGCAATTTTTTCCATTTCTTTGACCATCTCCTTGTACACCGTTTTGGACATTCCTACTGGCATATTTCTGATATCAGCTCTTTCATCTTTTGTGATTTTCATAATCTTCCTAAAAATGTAACATGACAATAAAATATTTAATTTTTATATTAATATCTAAAAAGTAAATATAACAAAAGAGATATTTATAAATAGCTCTAGACAAACATTTAAAGGAATATTACTTTTTCATTCCTTTTTTTTTTTGTATGTTTTTACTATTAAAATTTTGACATGTCTCATTGACCAATTCTCTGGAAACGCTTCTTGTAGTTTAGATAAAATTTGGTTGTTGGAATCATTGGATTGATTTTTGTACTTTAAGCAGAAATAATGTCAGTACATCCGTTCCACTAGATCCCTCAAACTTTTGTAAAATTTTTTCCCCCTTTCGTTAACTTCCAATGCCACTCTAGATGAGCTGAGCAATTAATTTTCATTTGCATGTTCTTTTTTTTTCTTTTCTTAGCACAAAATTCATTTTCTGAATTGCTGGTCCCTATAAAACATTAAATAGATGTGAATAAATAGACTATTTGAGACATGTTATCTAAAATTTTTAAGTATATTATTAATGATAATTAAAAAAGGAAACTCATATTGGATCGATAATATTTTTTCATTCACCTGATTCATCCTTTTGCAATTTTTCCATCAAGATTTTATGCTCTTCTGGTCCTAGATCAGAAATAACCTTATCGAGCTTCATCGTTTTGTGGCTTTGCATGATACACAGTAAAAAATACATATTAGTTAAACTTACATATAATTCAAAAATAATATTTTTTTATAAATAATTTATAAAGAACTTTCCTGTTTTGATTTTCTTGATGTTTTATCAGTATTTTTGTTACTTGATCTCTTATCGTTCATTTATTTATCAATCTGAAACATGTACCATATCATTCATTAATATATTTATAAATAAATTGCAAATTTTCAGGTAAAAAATAAATCTCATGGCACCAATGCACCTTTCTTGATGTACGCACCTCTGCTGGTGTGTGGCTGTATTACCAAAGCACAAAAAACAATATAATAGACCATACGGTGCATGGGGTATTATAAATGCACCACACAAACAGTGTAATATATCGTACAGTGCTATCCTTGTAACATGGAACATCGGTGCCCTATTTCAAATATGGCGCATTGATTTAAAAAAATTATTTTCAAATTTTTTATTACACAGTACTTGCGTGGTGCACTTTGTAATAGATCAAATTGGTGAGCTAGGTTATGTAGGGTGCACTGATAAAAAAAATCCATTTTTTCCAAAAATTCACGCAATGGTCGAATGGATTGGGATCCAAATATGCAAGTCATCTCGTGGGTTGTATGTCAATCTAAAATTAAAAGCCCTAATTATGAAATCACAGAAACAGGGAGAAGAAAGGGAAAATAAAATGAAGGGTTTAGGGTAAAAATTGGATAGAACTGCAGAAAAAATTAAAAAAATAATCAAATTTAATCACGAGATGGTTTGAAATTCTATGATACAGGGTTTGAATCACCAAAGGTTTGGTTTCTGATTGTCTGAATACTTTTGTTCGAACGTATTTCGCTGCTCCACAGTGCCCTTATGCTCTCTTGCTCCAGGTATGTCTCTTGCAAATATCTAGCTAAAAATTATAGCAAAAATAGTGAAATAATGAAAAGTGTTTAGTATTTAAAGAATTATTTTATGAAATTAGATTTTCGAAAATATTTTTCTGCCCATTTTTCAATTTGCTGTTTTTTTTTTCACTTAAAGAAAATAGATTTGCATTTTTTTATTTGCATTTATTTGTCACTGGTCCGTCACTCAATAGAACCGCACTGATGCACCTTTTTGTAACATCGGCACCGGTGCGGTTATATGTATAGTAGCACCGATTTGCAGTTAAGGCACCGAAATTACTTTTAGGTGTGTACACAAAAATTAAGTGAACTCCAACCATAGAAATTGAGAATTATAATTTTGTTTATTCTTGAGAATTAGAATTAGAATTAAAATTGAGAATTAGCATTGGATAAATTCTTGATGCAAATAACTATTCTTCTGATGCATTTTGTTATTGTAAGAGGTCCCCACTAATTATGTGGAGAGAATGCAATGTGGGGCATGTGAAGATGCAATACTATAGGGCCCAAGTGGGAAATTGTGACATGTGACCTTGTTATAATTGGCACTTAACTATTTGCAACCAATATGTTTTAGAATGTAATCTGTAGATAGACGGATGGCCTGCCAGCAATTAGTACATATAATCTGTTGAAGGGTAATGTTCTGGAAGCAATGAGAACGAGTCCTTCATTTTGCATTTGCTAGCAGAAGAAGACAAATTTTCGACTAGACGATGCAGTTATTACATGTGGAGGCAATGGTTTCCCATAGAAAATGAGTATAGGGTTGAGCAGAGGAAAGACATTGCAAAATAGGCTATTACATTAGTTTTTCCATTGGGAAACCGATTTTCAGGTGGAAATATGGTAGTTGCAGGTATCTATGCTTTTCTTCCAATAGAAATGATCACTAGATTTCCATTTATAATACAAGCAGACTTTTTATTGGTTTCATCCATAAGACCACAGCTCAGACAAGTTAGAGATGCCATTTAGGTTCAATTGAAAGTTGAAGATGTGATTTTATGTGACGTCAACTTTCCGGTAAAAGTTTATGTAAGCCAACCGAAGCTCGAACAATAATCCCAACTTCTTTTAAATGCATTCTAGAGAAGATTTCCATTCATGGGACCTACCAACCCGATCAACAATGTCAGCTGATCTTTCTCTACTGTCCTTAAGGGAAAGAGAATCCTTCCCTTCGTGGTGCCTCTTTTATTTATCAACTGCCTCGATTGATCATTCTCTGTCATCAACTCTACTCTCCATTTCTCCACCATGGGACCTCTTAACCCTATCTTTGACCTCAACCGAATGCTCTTTGCTGGTCTCAACCTATACTCCTTTTGTACTCTGTCGAGCTCTGTATCCATTTGCATCCCTGTAAGCATATTTGTCTGTCTTTTTGTTTGAATCACTCATTTTCTCTGCTATAAACTTCTCAGTCGAAATTCAAACTCTCATCTTTTAAAACCTTCATCTACTCAGAAAAATTCTTTCCCACGATTTGAACCCTCTGCTGCTCCAATACTGAACTTTACAGAATAACCCCGTTCTGGTGCGCGTTGTTTTATAGGCGCACTGGGGCAGTTTGTAAGATTGAGGTTTTTGTTTTGGCATGGTGTTTTATGACGCAGCGTTGCAAAAGAGTTTTGAAGCACTAGTGCGTCTGAGTAATAAGACACACCGATGCGTGTTGTGACGATAAGTGCACTGGACTGTATTAATTTCTTTTTTGTATGTATGATCATAATAAAATAATGATAATTCTAAAGTACATGAATTTATTTGCATTATTTTCTAAACTTTATTATGTTACAAAAATTCATATTATTCTAGATTTATTATTTTACAATTATTTACAAATTTACAAATTTAAATATTTTAATAAAATCATTTCACATTAATACAATTAAAATTTTCACATTAATGCAATTAAAATTTTACAAATATTTTACATACAATTAGAATTAGAATTAGAATTACAATTACAATTTTACAATTTCACATACAATTACGATTAGAATTAGAATTACAATTTTAATTTTACATACAATTACATTTACAATTAAAATCATTTCACAATAATGCAATTAAAACTTTACAAATATTTTACATAGAATTAGAATTAGAATTATAATTATATTTACAATTACAATTACAAATACAATTAAAATTTTAGAATTTTACATACAATTAGAATTACAATTACAATTTTACAATTTGTCATATATACAAATACAATTAAAATTACAATTACAATCATTTCACAATAAATTAAATATTACAATTACAATTAAAAATTTACATTAAATATTTTACATACAATTACAGTTAAAATTAGAATTATAATTAGAATTAGAATTACAATTACAATTTTACTATTTCACATACAATTACGATTAGAATTAGAATTAGAATTTTAATTTTAAATACAATTATAATTTTACAATTATAATAATTTCATAGTAATACAATTAAAATTTTACAAATATTTTACAATATACAATTAAAATTAGAGTTACAATTACATTTACAATTACAATTACAATTTTACAAATATTTTACATAGAATTACAATTAAAATTACAATTACAATTTTAGAATTTTACATACAATTAGAATTAAAATCACAATTTTACAATTTGTCATATATACAATTACAATTAAAATTACAATTACAGTCATTTCACAATAAATTAAACATTACAATTACAATTAAAATTTTACATTAAATATTTTACATACAATTACAGTTAAAATTACAATTACATATACAAATACAATTTTACAATTTTACATACAATTAAAATTAAAATTTCAATTACAATCATGACATAATATTTAATAAATATCATGGTCATTTAATATTAAATTAATTAATAAACATCACGATCATGATAACCATCCTAGAAACATCATATTCAACTAAAAAACACATTCAAACATCAAATTAACATTATCTATTAACATCATCACAACACAAACATCAAATATACATCTCATGTCAAATAACTCATGCTATCACATACACATCTATTTGCAAGCTAAACATTAAATGAACATAACTAACATGACCTAGCAATATACACATCATCATGATCACGAACATGTAAATTAAGTACAACTGCAACATGAACATAAAATATATGGACCATATATATATATATAGATATATATAACTGAATAATGTTAAAATTATACAATTGTAATATAAATGTCATGGATAAGCTGGTGGTAGTACAACATCAATGTAAATACAGGTGGAGGCCTGCTTAGTCAATGGTGCAGCCTCGACGGTCGATGGTCGAGCCTGCTCATGATCATGATCACTAGTATTGATGGATGGATCAGCTGGTGGTAGTACAACATCAATATAAGAAGTACTCGTGGAGGCATGCTCAATCAATGGTGCAGCCTCAATGCTTGATGGTCCAGCCTACTCATGATCATGACTAGTACTGATGGATGCTGTAGGCTGCTGACTAGACATGGCTAATGGTCTAGTCTCATCTCCATGATGTCTGATAGATGCTAGTGGAGCCTCATGCTCATCAGGCGCAGCACAAGGTGAACGATAATGAGATGAGTCATTGCTCGGGGACTATCCATCACGTGCTATGGCTCGACCACGCCTATAACATGCAAAAATCCTCCTCAGTCGTGTAACAACTGTCATAGCTCCTACGACATGCCGCATCAGGCTATACATGTCACGTGGCATGCCTCTCCACATCCATACTAGCGTATCATCGGCCTGTATGTCTTTGAAATGAGTGGGCCTGATGCCCACCTCAAAAATCAATGCACTGAGTTGGTTGCCTAACTCCATTCTGTATCAAGTATCAGGTCGACCACACCTAGCAAAAAGTGGTACCGGCACACTAGCATGAGGAGCATGTCTCTTTGCACCGGCCTCCTGATCATGATCCTTGGCATCTGCCATGTCCTGATCGTCATCAGGATCCACACCTAGATCATGTGGTGGTTCTGGCATCTCCTCGCAGTCAAAAGAGCCAATGTCTGCAAAATATATACAAGTACACAATAATAATTAGACAATTTCATTACAAAATTTAATAAAAAAAAGTTAAAGAACATGTTAGAATAAATATAGATAAAACAATAATATTACCTATATCATCTGGTGGCTCATCATCTGTGAAGAGGATGTTGGCACACCCTCGCCAATCCAATCCAGAATAAGGATAGGGGACCATAATGAAGGGATGCAACTTGTCAACACTGGCTAGTAAGTCAAGTGCCTGATGCGATGTCCTAGCTGGAAACATAGTCTCTCCCCTCTTGGGCATCATCTGCCCCTGCATGTGCATCTGAGCCTCCAACATTAGCCTACGAGGCTGTTGAATAAAAGAAGGCCTCATCTCTGGAAACCTCTCAAAAAATAAACAAAAAATCTTTGAAGAAAACGGGAAGTTGACCCTCCCTTGTGCATGAGCATGGAATCTATCTAAGGGCGTACAAAACTGCCGCAAAAAAATGGCAGACCACTTGACAAGTCGTGGCTCCTATACTAAAGAATCAACATAATATAGAAGCGGGAAAATATTGCGTTGCTCATCACTGGTGTTGTGTGAAATGGTCGAAATGAGAAGTGAGAGGCACTGCACGTCCTGTCTACCAAATGCACCAATACGTAGCTAACCTTCAGGGACCTAAATCTGTGAAGGAGACAATACATCTGCTCCAATATATCTCTGTGAGTAAACTAACTCACTCCCTACTACACAACCAGCTGGAACCTCTAGGAACGAGGGAAAATCCACCCCTCTCCTCGATAGCCCTGTAATGAAATAAATATCCTCCTTAGTGGGTGTGTACCACTGGTCAGGACCAACCTAGAAAGCCTATTGGTGGGAATTCCACCTGCGGATAAGATGTATCAAAAAGACATTATGGGCCTTTAGGGAAGTAGCCTCCTCATAGAACTTGAGGAGGCCTACCTGCCTTAGGAGCCCCTGGGTATCTTCTATAATAGGGCAAGGGTACGCATCTCTCTCCCTCTCTCGTGCCTCCCACTGGCAAAGCATGTCATACTGCTCCGCCTGTTATTGCTGTTGTTCCTCCTCCTCTCTTTGAATCATTGACATATTAAATAATTTTTTTTTATTAAATCAGACATGTATTTAGGAATGTACATGTATAATTTTTTTGGAAAAAAAAATAGACCAGTCAGTGTGCCACAAAAACAGTCATGCACCGGTTCTGGTGCGGTTTTTGTTTATAGAGCACTGGAGGCGGTGCCCCAGATGGCATAAAACACACCGTATGCGGTGCACCTAAAATTTTTTCAAGCCTCATTGACTATAGATGGTGTCAGAAGAGTGGTGTGCTGACTAAAGTATATGCCCCGGTTGGTATAGTCATGTCAGCGCACTGACTTCCTGACAAATTACATAGTCAACGGTGCGGTCTTTTACCCGGCCACACCGTTGACCCTATCGGAATGCCAAATGCAGTGCGTTGACAGACACCGGGGTGGATATATCCGTCCATGCACCACATCTCTATTCCCATGGTCAACGGTGTGCCCCGCTAAATGACCGCATTGAAATTTTTTTAAATTCTAAAATAATGCGGGGTGCCTTTTGGTACTGCCCCCAACACGATGCAGATATCATTAGCACTGCTTATTGATGTGATTCGAAAGGCTCGTGCGCACCGCGCGGCAATTTTTTTTCTTTTTCTTTTTTAATGGTTAATTTTAAGGTTATTTCAAATTCTAATCCACTAGAAATCTTAATTATGGAAAAACTAGAAAAATACCTGTACATTTCACCGTCGAGGAGGCATATTGGCTCTAGAATTTACAATAGAATGCAAAATTCAAGCTGGAGATTGGTGGCCAATGCACAGTAGCAATGCGTGGAATGGGTGTAATGGGAGCACCGATGTCAGTGTAGCTTAGAGAAGGAGAAATTGCACCGATACTTGAGAGCTTCGGAGCATTGAGAAAAGTGAAAAATGTGGTTTTTTGGCCATATATTTTTTTTTATTTAACCCTGTTTCGATGCGCGGGGTTTTATAGGTGCATCAGTGCAGTTTCTTAAGAATGCACCAGGTAGTTTTAGATTTGGCATGTTTTTTTATGATGCACTGGGGCAGTTACTTAACACCACACTGGGTTGTTTCAGTTTTCGCGCAGTGTTTTATGATGCACCGGGGTAGAATAGTTGTGAAGCACCGGTGCTTTATAGTAATAGGATGCACCGGGTGTGTGTGTATGGAGCTCACGGTGTCTGGTGTGCCAATGTTTTATGTGTTTGGTGCTTTCTCTTGTAGAGTGCACTGGCGATTGAGAGTAGAAAAGTGAAAAATGCGGTTTTTTGGACGTCATTTTTTTTTTATTTAACCCTTTTTTTGTGCGCGTGTTTTATAGGCACACTAGTGTTGTTTCATACAAACAAACCAGTTTGCTTCTATTTTGGTGTGGTGTTTTATGATGCACTGGTGCTATTTCGTAACATCGCACTGGGCAGTTTCTATTTTGGCGCGGTGTTTTATGTTGTACCGGCACGGAAGAGTTGTGAAGCACCAGTGTGTTACAGTAATAAGACGCACTAGGCGGGTGAGTATGGAGCACACAGTGTCAGGTGTGCCAATGTTTTGTGCACACCGATGCCTTCTCTTGTAGCGTGCACTGGTAATTGAGAGCTCTAGAGCACTGAAAATAGTGAAAAATCCAGTTTTTTTGTTGTAATTTTTTTTTCTAACCCTTTTCTGGTGCGTGTGTTTTATAGGTGCACTGGTGCTATTTCTTATCAACGCATATGTCGGTTTTTGTTTTGGCACGTTGTTTTATGATGCACCAATGAGGTTTCTTAATATCGCATTGAGTGGTTTCGGTTTTGGCATGGTGTTTTATGATGCACTGGCATGGAAGAGTTGTGAAGCATCGATGCTCTATAATAATACGATGCATCGAGCGGGTGTGTACAGAGTGCATGGTGTCCGGTGTGCCAATTTTTTGTGCGCACCGGTGCCATATAAAATGTGTAGGGTTCCCGAAAAGCATCTAGAAGAATCATCCTTTAAAAGAAATGTATACAGAAGCCAAATAATAAGACGATATACAATTATCCTCCTATCCTGAGAGGGATGGTTGAGAAAATGAAATTAATGTTAACTTATAACCTGAAAAAAAATCTATGCCAAAAACCTTCACATTGAAAGGGGAACCTGAAGCTCACTCATCCAAGAGATTTAAGGCCTGTTGCTGGAACCTGTATAGGCAGAGGATTCTACCCTCAGTAATCCTCAAGAATCATTTAAGAAATATGTGAATGTGGATAATGGTTTCAGCTTACCTATGATGGCCACCCATGGAAATGCGTTGTTGAGCTCAAGAGGACCTCCCCTTTCCACTAGGACCATGACATCAACCAAAAATTGTACCATAATAAATGAATAGAGACCGTGAGTAAACTTATCAATAGAAAATTCTCAAGGAAATGACTCTTTGCAAAACATAGATTCATAGGAATAACTTCAACTTTACCTGAGTCCCAGTCCTCGGCATGTGTGGAAGTCTGCTTCATACAACCTGTTCAGTGAAAAGGGAAATCAATGATGTTTCCATACGAGAAACTCTCGGCCATATTTTCTTGAGCGATATTAATCGAAAAATGAAGGAGATTAAGAGAAATTTCCCTCGCAGACATAATTAAACAAGCATACTCTTCATAATTTGAGCGAGTTTGAACAACAAGGGAATTTGAAACATTACATGCTTGAATGCAGTGAGTACTCTACGAAAAAAGGCAAGAAGACAATATGTGAAAACTAAAACAATGTTGTGTGGCTAACCAATTCCATGCCATAATGAAAACAAGAAATTCCAGAGCAAAAGACATATTACGAGTCAAGAAAAACCATGACTAAGTTCACTGTGGAGTGATAAGAGTTACATTAGCTGTCGAAAACACAATTTTGAAGACAAAATTTTGCAGAGCGGAGATATATTAGAGAAGAGGGAAAATGAGATGAGAGTGTGGCACTTAGGGTCGGGTAGTTACCATAAACCCTCTCGTTGAATTCCCCACCATCAGATCTAGGTTTTTCGAGATCAGCGGTTAGCACAAATATCAACAAATAATTAGTAGTTGAAAGCTGCCAATCAATCGCAGGGACAATCAATCGGATTTTTGTTAAGCAGTGATTGCACTATTAATAAATTACTCATTGAGATCGAATCTCTAATGATATGTCTCATGCTCAAATGATCACCAAACCAAAATATATTGTATAGCTGATTCAAGTCATAATGATGTTCACGACTGAAGGACCATACGTTTAATACATTGTGTTTGTAATAATAAATAATTACAAATCAAATTCATATTTATCACCCATATAATGATTTAAATGTTGTATGTTATAATGTACTAAACAGTGATATAGCTAACATATTAATATACAAAATGTGCTAAAGTTTGAGTGCAGTAATAATAACAGTTCTTTTATGGTAAGTATTTGATAGTAGTGACAAGATTGTTAGAAAGTTGGACCAGCTCATCATCAATTTAAATAAAAAAAATATCGCTTTGCAAAAGACTAAAAACAAGAAATTAATAATCCTATAGACAATTTTTAGTCTCACAAACTATTTTTAATCCCATAAACATTAAAATATCATATATTTCATTTATTTTTTTAATATTTAATATAAAAATAAAATTAAAGATTAATATTTTAAAAAATATATTATTTATTTATTTATTTTAAAAAACTTATTAATATATAAAAAATATTTATTAAAAATATTTTATTTACTCAATAAAATATTTTAGTATTCATTTCAATTAAAATATTTTAGTAAAGTGATTCCACATTTTGTGATATAACAACCAAAACTATTTCAAAAATATAATGATAAGACATCCTCTTAATTTCTTTACTCAATAATAAAATACTTTAATTTTAATAAAGTGATTCACATTTATTAATGTGATTTAACAACCAAAGCTATTTCAAAAAATTAATGATGAAGCATCCTCGTAATTTTTAATTTTAAAATAGCCCTTACAAGTGACATGAACGATAAGTGATAGAAAACCACAAAAATTTTTGACTAAAAAGTTATATATATATATATATATATATATATATATATATATATATATATATATATATATATATATAAACTAAAGAGTAAAATATATCCCTCTCCATGTATGATAAATATTAAGTTTATATGCATGTAGGATAAATATGAAGATGAGAGGTATGTATGTTTATATATAGAAATATTAGAAAAATAATATTATAATATTTTTTATAGTATTATAGTATTAAATATAATATTATAATATTAAATATAATATTATAATGTTTAAAAATAAATATTATATAATATTTAATAAATTAATATATATTGTTATTTTTAATATTATATGAAATTATATAATATTGACAATTATTAATTATAGGTTTTTTTTAAGGTAAAAGAAGTTGGATTTAGAAATATTTCAAGTTTCAAAATCAAATAGAAAATAAAATACTATAAAAAATTGAAATAGAAAATAAAATACTTAAAATATTGAAATTTTACTACATTAAAAGGATAATGTAATATTCCTTTTTGGAATTTTCAGGAAAATGGTCCTCAAGGACACTGTATAAGGAAGCCAATGTGAAAATAAGCTAAATCGGGACTTGGATCCCTTTGTTCAGCCTTCATACATTACTCTTCCAGAAGATGAGCTCAAAGAAATAACCTTAGGAAGGTTATTCAGATCCTCCAAACTTGTATATCCCAAATAATTCTCAAAAGGGAGAGCTACAACAATACATGAACTCTAACAAGTAATAGCTATGAAATATCAATACATGAGGTGCAAGAAGAGTGCATATCCCTTAATTATGTGCAGCAGAAATTAGGTATACAAGAACTTGAGGAAAGTCCTCTCAAGCTAAGCTAGATCAGCCTCAAGACAATTGTACATACAAAAGAGAAAGTACATAGCTACACAACCCAGCAACAAGCTATGACTACACAGTCTATGGTGAGAAATGACTACAAACTAATATAAATACAATGATGTAGCAATAATAGGCTCAAATAAAGTGGGGGAGAAAGATCTCAACCCCAGAAAATAATACTACAACAATCCTCCAAGGGATTGGCCAAAATACACTAAATGGAAAAATGTCAGAGTTGTTGGGTAGCAGCAGTAACTCAAATACAATACAAAAATGGAGAAGGATGGAAATGATGCAACCTGTAGAAACCTCCTCCACTGATCTTCTAAGTGAAAGGCTATTCCCTTCACTGAACATTACACCCTCCAATCCATAGTGTGAATTCCTCCTGCAAGTGCCCTTTGAAAACAACGGAATATGAGGAAGAGACAGCACTAGGAATGAGATGAAATGTATGGCCCAATGCCAAAATCTGCAATGAAGCTCCAGGATCTTCCTCACTGATCTCCCAGAGAAAGAATTAGCTCCTCCTCTACAAAAATAGCTCCGAAAGTGGGTGATAATGAATCCTCACTGCAACCCCCAACAACTCAACGTTTCTGCAAAGCTGGAAAACGCTATAGCTGAATATGGTCACCTTCGCCTCAATCCTGGATGTGAGGAGAATGAAGAATAGCTCCTCCAAATCTTCCCAATGAAGTAGAGGAAACTTCTAAACAAAAATCTCCCTTGTGCTAAGTAGCACAAGCTATCCCAGTTGCACAACTAGAGAGAGCAGAGCAAAATCAAATTCTTCAACATAATGAGCAATGGCTCTGCTTTCCCCTTTTATATCAAGAGAAAGCTTCCTTGCCATGGATCCCACCCATTAGGGTTTCTCTCATCCAATAATATCTCTCCTATGAAAACTGCGCTGTCCCACTAGGTGACTCACTCCCTCCATGCAGCGCTGTTTGACTTGGTCAAACTGGACCTAGTCTTCTTATATTTTCCCCTTTTCATACTAGGAGATGAACAATAAGCCACTTAAGTGACCCATTTTCACATTTGCAGTGTTTATTATGCTTCTTTATGGCCCCCCTTACCCATTTTATTCTATTTATAAATAGGAAAGCAAAATTAATGTTCCAATTAACTTAATGAAAAATTTGGAACATTACAGTCCCCCCCTCCCAAAGATTGCTTGTCCTCAAGAAAGTGCAACGGTATAATGATTCTTCTTCTCCTCTGCTGTAACACCTATGTATGATGATTTCCTCTGAGAAATAGGATGCTATCTCATCAATAAAGCTCCCACATTGCTTCTCCTCAGCATGTAAATTAGCTACCAAGCCATCATCATGAAAAAGTGAGGTGCTCAAGAGAGTGGAAAAGTGTTGCCTAGAGGTCCTCCCAAGGCATGGAGTATGAAATTTGTTGGGAGACACTCTCCCCATGTGTATCCTCCATCCCCAAGAAATCAACCATGAAAAATGAGTCACCTTCCAACTAGGAAACTCTGGGAAATCATCCTCCACCTTGAGTCCATGTAGAATAGGTGGGCTGAAATTCTAATCAGGTAAGCTTCATAGCCTACCCCATGCTATCCTCTTCTCCACTTATGGTAAGTGTGGAGTGAAAGCTGAACTTGGGCTGCAATAGTGTTTCCCTCAAGTGGGAAGATGAAATTTAGATCCCCAAGGGTCTCTCCATCAACACTGTGAATCAAGTTGGCCCAAATCATCTCATATGTGATGAGTTGGAATTCATCATCATATGGTATCCAACCAAACATATGGTTCACCTCATGGAGAAACAAACATTTTGTCATGGTGATCATGTCCTCTTCCATACTCCCCTTAGAGCATGTGCTGCAAAAAGTGTGGAGGTCTTCCCATCCAAAGGACACATCCTCCCAATGTGTCTCTCCCTCCTTATGATACATATGGGGTTGTTGCTGATATATGTCTGAAACATAATGATCTTCAAGTGAGACCCAAGCCATCCCATAAAATCCAACACCCATGGGGTGCCTCCCAAAAAAGCTCAAGCTTTCCAAATGGCTCCTCCCATTTGAAAGCAAATGGTGTATATGGAAATCAAGGCTAGCCCATTTGTTTTTCTGAAACATGCACTGTGAGAAGTATGGGAAACCACACTCACTATGGGCATCATCAACTCTTGTGCCACTCCTCCAATGATGCTTCCCATGCATATAGTTCTACTAGCAGAATATGGAAGCATAAACCTGTGAGAGCAAGGAGGTGAAACATGGCTCCATACATGGAACCAATGCAGGGCATCATTGGCTTGCCACAATATATAGTGTAACAAGTGTCCTTCCAGCCACTTTTTTGCTGCCACATTAATCCTACAAGATGAGATCATGAAAACATAATTTGGTGCCAATGGTGCACACCGGAAATCCTGCAACTTTCCCCCACAATCCACCAATAAGATAGCCATCATACTTTTTGCAATGGACCATAAGTATCGCAGAACATAATGTGAAATAAGGAAAAATCCTCCTTGATATGATATGCTACTCAAAAATATAAGAGAGTGCAAAACATAAAGAAAACAGTTACCTCCCTCATCATGTACTCCGGTCTTTGAGTTGAAATGGCTCAAGTGAAAATTCTCCCTTACTGCAACAACGTAGGGGAGTGGTTGTGCCAACCATACCATCATTTCTCGGGATATGCATCTAACCATATGCTGATATACATCCATTAGGATGCCCTCCCAATTGGACTCCTCCATCAACAAATAGTATGCATAAGAATGCATGAAAGGAGAATCCATAAATGCTGCATGTAGGTGTCTCCCCTTGTGCTTCTGAACCCAAGCCAAGAAGATCAAGATATAGCAAGGGATGCTTCCATCCATTACTCCCTCATCCTCATCTCCTACATGCCTCCAATGTACATCACTTGTGAAGTGGTTTTGGAAACACTTCAACAAGTAAACCCAACTCTGAAGTGGCAGCGTTGTTGCCCTGTGAAGTAGGGCCACTATCATCACAAAGCTCAACTCTTTGACATGGATCTTGTCAAAGGATCTACTCATCATGTTGTTGCATATATAGATTCCCTCCCATGAACAAGGTACTGCTTGGGCACCTAAGGCCAAGGAACAACCCCTTTGCACTATGTTAGTGCCTCCTCCTGCTCCCGCAACATCTGAATATAATATGAGCAACAAGAATGTTTGCTTCTCCTCCATACTCCCACCATACCGAATATGTGATGGTGACATAATGAGTGGTAATAATAATTCCATATCATCATAATGCGCCCATGCTCTTCTCTGCCCCATGGTGTGAGCATCCTTCCAGTCCTCCTCCTTCTCCACTTCCCATGAAAAAGGATAGATCCTATCCTAACCAAACTCTCTCAAGAGTAGCCAGCACAACATTTCCTCTTGCTGAACTATATCATAAATCTGCAAAAGGCTTACCATCTTCTTGCCTCTCATCCACATCCACTCAACTCCTAGTCGATGTCTTCCTTCATCCTGCATCTTGGAATCCCTCCTATGAGGTCTACCATCTTCCCAAAACAATTTCTTGCCTTTGCATTTCATGGGGCATTGAAATGCAATCTCTTCCATGAAAAAGTTTTTAAATCCCAACCCCAATGGTGGTGCACAACACATCAATGATGTATAAAGGTGATGGCACAGTGTAGTGAAGGTTTCCTCATCTAGACAATCAGTATGCATAGATATACAATCCTCCACAAGAAATAAAGACTTAGGCATACCTTGGAGAGTTTCGGAAGAATCTTGTGTTGCTGCAAGAGTCTCTCCCTCAATAACGCCAGATGCCTCAACTAATGGAGATGAAGGTTACTTCTCCATAACTATTACAACACTAGTATGTGCCTCTTTAGCTGGTGTTGAGGGCTCCTCCCTCCTTTGACCAAATATTCTGATCAATTTTTGAGAAAAATCAGCAAGAGTAGAAACCCTTGCGTGGTCCCAATGGCTGGACCACCAAGTCTTTGCTTCACCCTCAAGGTGCAGCATTGCAACTTCTACAACCTCTTTATCTACTATAGGATGTAGCAGGAAGAGAGCCTCTAGTTTATGCACCCAGACCTCTGTTGCACATGTGAGTGATCCATCGAAAGTGGACAATAGGAATCTATTGCCTCTCATCATCTCATAGCTGTGGGGTCTTCTTTCTTCTTTCTGCTGAATACATTGTGGAAAATATAGAGTCCCTTGGAAGGATCTAGGGTTTTCTCGGTACTCAGCAATATACTCACTTAGAATTTTGAATTCCAAGTGTTTCTCATGCTCTATTTCTTCGTGGTGAGAGTAGGAAGTGCATGGTCCTTCCTTTTCTCTTTCTTTAATCTTCTCAACCTCCTTGGAGAGGCCTTTGATGGATATAAAAACTGATGAGAGTAGTATCACCCTCTGCATCATATTGATCTCTTCTATCTCTGCAATTCGAACTTCCATAGGCTGGGCCAATTTCGAAGCTCCGATACCACTCTAATATTCCTTTTTGGAATTTTTGGGAAAATTTTCCTCAAGGACGTTGTATAAGGAATCCAATGTGAAAATAAGCTGAACCGAGACTTAGATCCCTTTTTTTACCCTTCATACATTACTTTTCCATAATATGAGCTAAAAGAAATAACCTTAGGAAGGTTATTCAGATCCTCCAAGCCTGTATATCCCAAATAATGTTCAAAAGGGAGAGCTACAGCAATACATGAACTCTAACAAGTAACAACTATGAAATATCAATAAATGAGGTGCAAGAAGAGTGAATAGCCCTTATATTATGTGCAGTAGCAATTAGGTATACAATAACTTGAGGAAATTCCTCTCAAGCTAAGCTAGATCAGTCTTAAGACAATTGTACATACAAAAGAGAAAGTACACAACTACACAACCCAACAACAAGCTATGACTGCGAAGTATATGGTGAGAAATGACTGCAAACTGATATAAATACAATGATGTAGCAATAATAGGCTCAAATAAAGTGGGGGAGAAAGATCTCAACCCCAGAAAACAATACTACAACAATCCTCCAAGGGATTGGCCAAAATACAGTAATTGGAAAAATACCGAAGTTGTTGGGTAGTAGCAGCAACTCAAATACAATACAAAAAGGGAGAAGGATGGAAATTATGCAAACAATGTAGAAACCTCCTCCCCTGATCTTCTAAGTGAAAGGATGCTCCCTTCACTGAAGATTACACCCTCCAATCCACAGTGTGAATCCCTCCTGCAAGTGCCCTCTGAAAATAACGCAGTATGAGGAAGAGATAGCGCTGGGAATGAGATGAAATGTATGGCCCAATGCCAAAATATGAAATGAAGCTCCGAGATCTTCCTCACTGATCTCCCAACGAAACAATGAGCTCCTCCTCTATAAAACTAGCTCCGGAAGTGGGTGATAATGAATCCTCAGTACAACCCCTAGCAACTCAACATTTCTGCAAAGCTGGAAAACACTGTAGCTAAATATGGTCACCTTGGCATTAAGCATGGATGTGAGGAGAATGAAGAACAGGTCCTCCAAAGCTTCCCAATGAAGGAGAGGAAACTTATAAACAAAAATCTCCCTTGTGCTAAGCAGCACAAGCTATCCCATATGCACAACTAGAGAGAGCAAATAAAAATCAAATTCTTCAACATAATAAGCAATGGCTCTCCTTTCCCCTTTTATGTCAAGAGAAGGCTTCCTTGTCATGGACCCCACCCATTAGGGTTTCTCTCATCCAATAATATCTCTCCTATGAAAACTACGTTGTCCCACTAGGTGACTCACTCCCTCCATGCAGCGCTGTTTGACTTGGTCAAACTAGACCTAGTCTTCTTATATTTTCCCCTTTTCACTCTAGGATATGAACAATAAGCCACTTAAGTGACCCCTTTGCACATTTGGAGTGTTTATTATGATTCTTTGTGGGCCCCCTTAGCCATTTTATTCTATTTATAAATAGGAAAGCAAAATTAATGTTCCAATTAACTTAATGAAAAATTTGGAACATTACAGATAAATGTATAAGTAAGTTCCTAACTAGAGTTTAAGTTATTTTGACATTAATATTTTTCCTTTTTACTAAAATATATGTATTGATTTTGGTGAGATATTGCTTTCTAATCTTATTTGATTGATTGTACTTGGTGCAGTAATTTTAGTGTGGATGTTATTTCTAATCATGTTTGATTGATTGCACTTATGCATTAATTTCAACGTAAATGTTGATTTCTATTCTTGTTTGATTGTTTGGACTAGATGCATTGATTTCAGTGTATACACAAGTTAATTATTAACAAGAAGCATTGATTTCTGTCTTATGGTAAACATTAGCCTAGATCCATATGAAATAGAAACTAACAACAAAGAACCTAGATCCATCTTAAACATTAGTATAGATCCATCTTAAATAGAAATGAAACATAAAGAAAAAGGCAATAGAAAAATACACAAGAAGCGAAAACTATGGATGCATTGGTTTTAGTGTAGAAGTTAATTTGTGATATGATATAAATATATTGATGATGTGCATTATTTTCAAATTAAATTAATAGTGTGTAGTTATTTCAGTGTATGCATAAAGTAATTATTGATGTTGAGTATTGATTTATGTGCTATAGTAATCATCAATGTTGATCCATATTAAATAGAAATGAACAACAAAGAACCTAGTTTCATCTTAACCATCATCATAGAGCCACCTTTAAAAAATGAAAAACAAAGAGAGAATTGACTAGCAATGACACAAGAAATGGAATTTATTGAGTATCAAAAACAAAGAGAGAAGGAACGAAAAATTGAATAATTACAGTTAGGATAAATGATAAATGAAAAAAACAACATAAAATGAATGAAAAAAATTGAACAGAAACAAAAAAAAACATATTGAAGAGAATATCAAAGAGAATACCGACACAGAAGAAATCGACCAAAAAAGGTGCAAAGAATGACAATTTCAGAGCATGAAGAATAGAGGAAAAGAAAGGATGAATAACAAGATCATATTGATAAATAAAACAATATTCAACCAAATCATACATAGTAAAAGATTCAAAAGGAAATCCCATGGAAAAAAGAAAAATGTTTAAAAGATATCTATGTTGAAGATCAACCTGTAAATCACGCTAATATAAATATTGCACAATGAAAATTTAGTGATAGAATTTATTGATTAGCTCAAGTTCATATATGTCATTTGTGTGAGGAGTCATATGTAGGACTTTAGGTGTTTAATATAAATACATACCTAATGTGCATAAGATGTAGAAGAGAAAAAACTCATTTGATGAATCATAACATATTTAAAATATTTAAAATGATTATATTAATCACATGTTTTAAAATGATTATATTAATCATATGTTACAAAAAATTCATATTGCTGCACACAAATCAAACCAACCTACATCCATCTTATCTTCAAATCTCTAATGTGCCAAGAGAGAGATCAAATCTATCGAGGTGCAAACCTTTCCTCATGTTTTTCAGTCAATTTTATATCTCTCACTTGATATATCTAGAGTTAAGATGGACCTAGGATGATATTAAACTTATTAATATTAATATAATATGTTAATATTAAACATTTAATATTAATATTCAATTTAATGTTAATGTCACACCAAATATTATATTAAAACTTATTATATTATTTAGATACTTAAACTTGAGTAATTTCTCAATTTACAACAAGGAAAATTGAATAGAAATGTATTCAATTCATCTCATACTAAGATCTTATCTCACTTGAATAACTTAATAACATGTATGATATCTAACTTAATATCATGTAACATTTCTAGCTTATATTAAATATATTATCATAATAATTTAAATAATTATAATATGATAATAATTATAAAATAATTATTATATAATGTATTCATTAATATATATTGATAAATGCAAATCTTCACTTATTTGAACTTTAACTATCTATATTAATGAATAATAAGCCATTATTATTTTATTTTAAATGTATTTTATATAGAAATTTTTATTGTTAAATTTTTTACTTTTATCTATTCTTTTGGGCTAAGAAATACATAAGTAATGGTAGGGAGTAATTCTTGATAAAAATGCTTAATTACATACAAATAATATCTATTTTGGTGAAAATATTGGTGGAAATATTTAATTTGTGGTAGGCATAACTCTAGGTAAATATATTTCTTTAGATGAGTACATATTTTTTTTAATATTAATCCATGACATATAAAGAATTTTCATATGTAATTTTAATTTGATATGGATATATATAATTTTGAAAGAAATTTGTATTGAGTTCAGATTTAAATGTTTACACTCATTTATGAAACACTACAATATCTATTCAATCCTAAAATTTTATTGAGTCGACATTAAAATGTTTACACTCATTTATGAACACTACATTTCCTCCTATTAGACCCTAAAAAACCTCTTAGTATAATTAAGATAGAAATTAAAATATTTTATTTATCCTCAACATTTATTTTTTAGTTATTATTTATTTTTATATTGTTGATGTAAATCTAATTTCATTATTTATGGAAAAATAACATATCCTTTCTACTAACCTACAAAGCACCTCTAATACCATCAAAATAAAATCTTTTAAATAACAAACCATTTTTTATACACAATGAAATAATTCATTTTAATTGTATTTTCCTAGTTATTATAATATATTATATAATTGTTTTATTAATTATTCATCTTAAATTTTTAAGAACTATTGCAAATATTATTTTCGACCACTCTCTAATAATTATTTCAATTATTATGTACCTTTCCTCATATTTTGCAGAATTTCCTTTTGGTTAAGTGGAAAATTTCTCCGCTATCTTCTTAGTTTAAGAGATGCGTTATACCAATAGGAATCACATCTTGGTATGTTGCTAGATAAGTGTTGATTGTAAACACCTTGTGACTTATCTACTGAAAAAAATCCTAAATGGAAATATGCCACCAATGAGCAGTGACAAAATTAGTTGCATATCAAATGATACAGCCCTGGATGAATTCCCACCCTAAATCCATGCATTCAATACAGAAAGCGTTGAAAATAATTCCAAGAAATGTGGAAGTCAATAATAACGTGTTTTTCATACATCCATGCACTTTAAAATCTTATATAGCCGAGAAGAAGAGCAGCTACATGTGGAAGGAAGAACGAAGCAAAACATAGAACATGTTATTGTGACGAGTTTGATGCCATAAAATTAATCGTTAATTTCCACATACACACACATCAAGCGACATTGGTTAGAGGAGTTGACTCTATCCTCTTCTTAGGGGTAACAACACCTAAAACATCACACTGTATTTGCATGGCCTGTTGTGAATTATTATTTATCAAGATCCAAAGGTTCAATTTTGTGCTTTACATTGTAAGTTACAATTTTAGCTCTAAGTTCCATGAGGTAAGCTAACGATATATATAATTTTACTTTGGTTGTATCAGCCTCATCTTCTGCCCATAGAATATATTTCAACAATGCGTTAATATTTTTAGTTTTTTTTATTTTCCTTGCTTTTTTTTCTTTCTTGATTTTCAACCTTCATGAACACACTAGCTTCATCCAACTTGGATTACTAAGTTTTTGTTAAAACTACTAATCTAACCTTTTATGTCTAATTTCATAGCCTAAAATTATTCAATGTTAAGGTCAAACCTAATTATTATAAATTAAGTCTAACGAATTAATAGTTCGGCCGAACTTTTAATCAAAAGTTCGGACGAACTTTTGTATAATTTTTCGTCGGGCGGAAAATTTTGCAGAACCCCTACTAAAACACATTTTGCGGCAATATAAATTGTCACGAAATCATTCATAATTTTCACACATTTCGCACATTTCATCTGATTTTACAAAGGTCTTGGTTTGAGTTTAAAAAATTTTCTTCAAAGTTTGGATTTAAGAGCATTTCTTGGAAGCAGACTAATTTTGCAAAGAATTGTTTTGGGTTTAAAGAATTTTCTTGGAGAACATTTTTTGGAGGCGGCCTAATTTTGCAAAAAATTGTTTTGGACTTAAGAACTTTTCTTGGACGTACATTCAAAGGACATTTCTTGGAGGTATGTACGTGTTTTGAGTTGAAGTAAATCTTTTGAGCTTCGTTTTATTTTTATAAGACATTTTTTTTCTTGAATTTTTTAAAGTAAGTATTTTGGATTGGAGTATGTATTTTTTGCAAAAAAATCAAAATGAATTTTTTTAAATTAAATCTTTTGTGATGTTTTTTTCTAATTGAGTTATTGTCTAATTTTTTGAAGAAAATTTTTTGAACTTCATACCCTATTATCATGGGAAATCGAAGGACTTGTGCGAGAAAATATGATCGAAAAAGAGACCCTGAGGAACGTAGAGAAGAGATGAGACAATCTCACAAAAGAAAGTTAGAAGCCCTCTCAAATATTGAAGAGGAAAATCAACCTCAAGCAGAAATTGAAGCAGGTATGTAAATGTAAATATTATGATCTATTGATATATTTAAAATTTTCCTAATGTAAAATGTGAAGCTTAATTTTTATTTAATGAACTAATTTGAAAAATATTTTGTTTAATGTAAACTGACAGAGATATTCCTCAAAACATTGATGATGAGATACAAAATTTTGAAAGAGAAAGTGAAAGAGATATTGAAACTATGATTGAAGATGGTGAAAATATTGAAAGAAATCCAAATAAAGAAATTGAATCACAAGGTATATATATATATATATATATATATATATATATATATATATATTAAACACATGCACATATTATTGAAATTATAGATATATTTATTAATTTAGTTATTTATTGAATATGTACTATTTTTTCGAATATGTACAGATGAAATCACTATCGATAATGAGATGTTAGAAAATGTTGACACTCACACATATGGAGATAAAAAAACCTGACCATGCTATACGATATCGTGTTAACTGCATTTTTGAAAAGTATTTCTTAAATGAGTGGGTGACAGTTCAGGCTCAAATGTTGAAAGGTCTCCTATCATTAAGGAAATTAAAAGAAGCTACGACACTACTAGGTATTCGAAAATCAACCAAAGATAAAAAAAATGAAGGAAGATGTGATAAAAAATATGAGTAGTGCTATAAAGTCAATTAAGAGATCTAGAGAGAAAGATGTTTCAATTGTACGTAGAGGAATACAGATGGAAATGGTTTCATCAAGTACTCAAGAGAATCATTTGGTAACATCTATGGTACGAGCACTGGGAACCTCGCGAAAAAATTCGCACAAACATCAGCAATTTCAGCTACAAATAGATGTAAATGATGAACTCACTTGTTGGAGAGATATTTTTAGGCAACCATACAAAGATAGACTTGGAGAAAATGTTAAAAAAATAATATATGAATATTGGAAGAACAATTTGCGTGTTTCACCAACTGCAAGACATGTAATGCGAAGAAGAATAGCACGAAATCAGTACGAAGAACATGAAAAACATCTCTTGGAAACCACTCAGATAGAGTTATTCAACAAGTTCAAAGAAGAGAATCATCAAATTCATGTTTCACTTAGTGCTTTTGTTCAACAAAAACCATGGTATGTAAAACCTATCACCGTACGTGACACTTGTTGTTGTCGTTATCATGTGGAATTTGAGTTACATTATGAAACATTCCTTGATTTCGGTAGAACATTATGGAAGGATTCACCTCCTCCTTCCACTATCTGTGATTTCATATCTCAAATTCTATGTGAAAGAGATAGCGATGAACTATTTTACAAAAAGAAATGTGTTGGTGGTAAAAAATGTGATTATTGTGGAAATTTGACTAAATTTCAAAACAAATATCGTATTGATATAAATGATCAATCATTTTCCAACATGAAAGTGAAATGGAAGAGATATGAATATATCGATACATCAATTCAAGGTGCAAATAGTGTTAAAAGAATTGAATTACTAGAAGACGAAAATTTTCTGATAGACTTTTTGAGAAAGTTTGAGGCAGAAATTTACAAATACACCAAGCATTCCCATAGAGTTCGATGGCAAGACTTGCAATTCAAAAAATCTCGTGAAGTTTTTCCACCAGGGACCATTTTTTCAGTGATTGATTTTACAGAAAACTACACATTTGTTCCACAAAAATAAATTCAGAGTGAATACTATCATTTTGACCAAGTCTCTATGCTCATCCATATTCTATATATACATGCTGAACAAAATGTCGATCATATAGAAAGCACAAGTGAAAATTGACATATCATTAAATAATATCACTTTTTTATCAGTGACGATCGTACACATGATACATGTTTTGCACAACATTGTTTTGGAAAAATTTATGATTCCTTGAAAAATCGTGGAATAACATTCAATGAACATTGGATATGGTTAAATGGATGCGTAGTTCAATTCAAATCTGCACGATCATTCTTTTGGTTGTGTTGTCTTCATAAGAAAACCTGCATTAAACATTTTTGGAATTTCTTTGAGACTGGCCATGGAAAATGAGAACATGACGGTGTAGGATCATGCATAAAACGAGCACTTTGAAGATATCAAATGAACCACTCTGCAATCTGACTTATGAACGCTAAAGAAGTTGTTCAATGGTGCATCATTGCTCTAAGCCATGAGACTAAGACATCAAGGGAAGTGATATTCAATTTAATTTATATTGAAAATATAATTTTAAACATTGTACATTTATCATGCAATGATTATCTTTGATTGTATTTTGATATCATATTTACAAATTCTTCTTCTAATTTTCCATATAAAGGTTTTTCTGGCATATTGGGATCGAAGACGTAGATAGATCAATTGGAAGTGATGTTGAAACAATAAAAGGGACTCAAAAATTGCATTCAATTCAAACAAAGTCATCCAGAAATGTGTTTGCATTGGATAAAAGAAAATATTCTTGTTTTGTGATGTTTGCATAGACAACACAAAATCCAATGACGTTTGTGAAAACAAATTGTATGTGAACGATTGGAAACATACAAAGCTAAATACAAAGGGAAAAATGTCTATTGCAATGTTTGAAGAAATGCAATCAGAGGAAACTACAATATCGTCTGATGGTGATCGAGTTTTTGATCTTGTTAGAGAAGGTAACATTTGAATTACTTTCTAATGATTTAAAGATTTAGAAATAAATTTAAATATGTATAATTTTTTTTTATTGTGCATGAGATGTTTTTCCTGTAATTGCACCTATTGACAACGATGAAAATGTGAAGTATTATTTGATGCATTGCACTGAACGAAAAATAAATTATTACAAAACTATAATGATCACGGATTTCAATATGACAGAGGGTCTATTATACTGAAAGGTTATTTTTTCAGACAAACTCATCAAAGTGGAGACTTTGTTTACTTTGAAGATTATGTACCTGATTCCATAAGTTGTCAATATAGTCACTTGGTGTGTGCAGCACGCATAAAGTTGATAGAAGTTCAATCAAAGAAAAAATCGAAAATTAAGAAATGGAAAATGTCAAAATCCGATCATGAATGGATTATTGAAGATGGCATTCCATTAGAATTTTTTTGAGTGAATTTTCCAACAATTTATTCTCTTTGGATTAGATGTGTTTTAGAACTTCCAGTACTCAACTAAAAATTGAGCTGTTTATGTTATTTGTGCAAGTGTTTGCACATGTACAAATTGTTTTAGTACAAGCACGTGCTCTAGTATCAACTGAAAGTAGCTTTTCTATACATGTGCATTGATGAAAAATTTTATATGTATTGGATATATATATATGTTCTAAAATGAAATTAATTTTTCTAGTTTTACTATGTGCATTGATGAAAATTTATTTACGTACTCAATATATATGTTCTAGAATGCAATTAACTAGAACTAGTTTTTCTATGTGCATTGATGAAAAACTAGTTGGATTTTCAGGTAAAAAGTATGGACACGATGTAAATAAATCATCTGCAGTATATTTTTGTACAAAAATTCCTTTCAGACAAGAGACTCGGAGCACTTCTCCGACTTTTGGTGGGATTTGACCCACATCTCTATTATTGATTGAAAATCTAGTACAAAATTTGATGAAAAATGTTACTTGTATTGGATAGATATGTTCTAGAATGCAATTAATTGTTCCAAGTAGTTTTTCTATGTGCATTGATGAAAAAGTAGTTGGATTTTCTGGTAAAAAGTTTCCACAATGTAAATAAATTGACAAGACTACCTATTTGAGTGCATTAACGACATTGACCCAAATTCAACAAACATATATATGTACTAGAATTATATTTCCAATCAAAATTAAAGGGATAATTTTTACATATATCTACTTCTTTAAACTCTTTTTTCAATTAGAGCTCAATTAATACACGGTTAGTTGCATTGAAAAGCTATGTTCTTCCTATTGGAAATTTTTTCATTCAAACAAGACTACATGTAGAGATCAAAAGCAATATTAAAATTCCAAATGTACTTCAACCATCCAAAAGGGATTTGTGCAACATTACTTCACATGCCATGCCAATTATAGTGAACAACTATCCAATAGAAACATTTAACATTATATACCACATGTGCCAAATGTAGATTGAAACCATCCAAAACTTTAATATTTTAAAAACTTTTGATAATATATCGTGCAACATTAAAACATTAAATATCACATGCGAAATGTAGATTGAAACCATTCAAAACTTGAGTTTAAAAAACTTTTTGATTATACATATCGTGCAACGTTACTTTACATGCCATGCCAATTATAGTTCAACTAGATCCAATAGAAACATTTAACATTATATACCACATGTGCCAAATGTAGATTGAAACCATATAAAACTTTAAGTTTTAAAAACCTTTTGATTATATATCGTGCAACATTAAAACATTAAACATTTAAAGTTCATTAAATATAACATGCGAAATGTAGATTGAAACCATCCAAAACTTGAGTTTTAAAAACTTTACATGCCATGCCAATTATAATTCAACTATCCAATAAAATCATTTAACATTAAATATCACATGCCAAATTTAGATTGAAACCATCCAAAACTTTTAACTTTTAATTTAACATAAAAATATAGATCACAACATTACTTCACATGCCAAAGGTACTCCAAGCATCCAAAATTTAAATTTTAAAAACAAAACAAATTATAACACATGTAATTACATAACATGCCAAATGTAGTTTAGATGACAAAATTAATTTATAGATGACAACATTACTTCACATTCACATGCCAAAAGTACTAAAACCATCCAAAAATTAAATAAAACAAATTATATTAACAATGTAATAATATATGTCCAAAAATTGTAGATCTCACAAGTTTCTAACTGTATCAAATCTAACAAATTTTAAGACCATCGAGATCTTGAAATGAAATCTACAAATAATGTCCATCAAATAGAGACGGATCTAGCGTCTTTCCTATCAGGGTCTCAATCTGCGCCCTATCATGTGAAGCATCATGGGAAACCTACATACACAATGCACATGTACTTGAACATTAAAATTTGATGTTTTAAAAATGAATGAGAATATATATATCTAGAACTTCATGTAAAAAACAAAATATAACAAAAAAATCATGCAATACCTCATGAGGTTCCCTCTCCAGTTGATGAACAAATTCTGCCCCCATAGGAACATCTGCAACGGTAAACTGTACAATATACATGTACAGTTATATATATATATATATATATATATTAAAAACTTTCCAATGAAAATGCATGTGTAAATATATAAACTTATTTTCAATAATATTAAAAAAAGGAACTAAAGACAACTTGTTCAAATGTTGTGGATGTTCCTATCTCCGTCACTAGAGTCCGCGGATTAAGGAAATCTTCTATAGGAACCTAAATTCAAAATTTTTTAAATAACTCAAAATATAGATCTCTCTCTCTCTCTCTATATATATATATATATATCTCAATTTTTAATGAAACTTTTTGAGGTAGAATGAATATATATATATATATATATAAATTTTAAACATAAATTTT
Organism: Pinus albicaulis; assembly: GCA_034641835.2. NCBI lineage: Eukaryota > Viridiplantae > Streptophyta > Pinopsida > Pinales > Pinaceae > Pinus > Pinus albicaulis. The sequence goes on along the minus strand of CM076584.1, from coordinate 1,227,358,822 downwards.
AAACTTGTGAAAAATTGTCCATACTTGTGGCTCATCTCCCAAGGAAGTACAAGGTACATCTCCCAAGGAAGAAGAAGGTACCACCATCCCAAAAACATTGGACGGAATCAGTTTTTGTTAAAACATTTTATCAAATTATATATATACATACATGTACATGTGTGCACAATTATTTATTTTAAAGTCACTTAAAAAACAATAACATTTGCCAACATATCTTGATGGTCAGACCCATCTGCATTGTTTGAACCAGAGGCCTCGAATGTGATATAAACATTTTCGTCACGCATCATGTGTGAGAACTGCAAATGGTGTTTTAACATATAATCATACATTTTTGTTAGATTAATGTACATACAAATAGATGTATACATGTACATACACATTTATTTATTACAAATTGTACACATGTATATGTATGTTAAAATAATTTCAAACCCTAAGGTCACTAACACATACCATTCCGGTGCCCTCTTCCTCATGAAAAATTAGGTCTTGCAAACCATTGCGACAATTTTTTGCATATATGCGGAGATCTTCAACATTCATGTTGTCAATCTCCTCATTTGTACAATACACAAAATTGACATGTGCATTTTTCACGTGCTCTTTTTCGATTTAAACAAACATCGACTCCACCCAATCCGTTATAAACATTGTCGATCATTTCATCCCTTGCTTCTCGACTTATTTGAGAAGTCACATCCATCTCTGACCACAGAGTTTTGACCCGAAACGGTCGACTCACCAATGGTGGCTCAAGGCGAGGCAACTCCACATCTCGCTTAGCGCCCTTACCGTCATATAATCTACCTTTCCTCGGGCCAAAAAATTCTGACGGAAGGTCATTGTAGTTGGGTTTCATACCCAAAATTTTTTTTGCATAAAACATTTGTGCAAAATAAACAGGAACCTCATCGTTCCATGGGCGCCTTCCATAGGCCGCAAGGTGCCTATCATAAAAATAACGAGCTATGTCTGGGTGCTTGAAATACTACACCTTCAACATTTTTCTTTTTGGCCCTTCCTTGTAATTAAACATTGACTTGGCCACTTCTTTTGTAACCTTTTGTTTTACATCCTCCCATTTATCTGGACCCATTACTGTTTATTTTCTCTTTTCCATCATTTCTACAAATGTATCAGCCGTTGGCCCAAGATTTCTGTACACATTTACAATTTTTCCCAATGAATGTCTAACTATTTCAAGGCTTTGTCGACTCTCGGCAGGTAGAGACAAAGCCATGAGATCTCTTTGCAATTTTGCATAAAGTCTTTCACACCTTTGTAAGGTGCATTGCGCCATGTGGGTTTCCCATGGTATATCAGTAATCTCGGCCAGATAAGTTTTGTTGGGTAGACAACCTTCTTCTTGAATGTATCGGGCTACTCTGTGTCTATTTTGACCACTAGTTGGAATATTTTCGGTCTCTGCATCAATATATATAAAATTTTGTATATTAGAAAAAAAAGATGTAAAAAAAGTTGTAAAAATTTAATGAAAAAAATATTGAAATTGATGGCAACCTTGACGTTGTTGGTTAGCATCTTCTCCAACATGACCCTACTGAGAACCAGACCCAGAATGACCCTACTGAGAACCAGACCCAAAATGACCTTGTTTAGAACTAGCAGTCGTTGATTGGCTTTCGGGGGAATAAATATCACCCCCTTCACACAACCTGCTACCACTCATTGATGGCCCTCTAGGTGGATTTTAACCACCACCAACCTGTAGAGATGAGGAAGAGGCTTCATAAACAAATACGAATTTATAATCAATTGAAAAATACATTCATGTGTACATATAAATATATACATATTCATTTATTAAATTGCGTGAACCATACCATGAATGGTTGAACCATGGGCACGCTCCATGGATGGAGTAGAAACCCTTCTCCTCTTACCTCCTAAAAATTAAAAAATGAAACTTATTAACAACAAATTTAACTCACAAAGTTAATAAAAAATCAATTCCATATGTACACACATGTATGGAGATTTAAGATTTTATTTAAATACCGTGAACATCCCCCGATCCCTAAACCTCCATATGGGATTCGACTGATCTTCATCGTTCATCCTCCATGACATATATATCTATTGGTCGACATTTACATAAAATATATTTCAAAAAATCAATTTGTAATTTAGTGTACACAAACTATGTAGAACACAACTTTCAAAACAATAATTGATGTGTGAAACTCAATTTAATCGAAAAAGAAATTATAAAAATGATAAGTTCACCAAATTGCGCTTTACATGGTGGGAGCGCACTTGGTATAAAATTTACCACTTATACACTTTAGTTTGTGCGAGAAATGACACATGTACATAGTTTACCTTAAAGTTGTTGTGTTTTATGGATATTAAAATGAAGAACTTCTATTTATATCCATTCCAGAGATTGACTGTAGGGACATTTACTAGATATGTCACCTTTCATAAAAGATGAGATCCAAAAGCTACCTGTCCCTTTACAGACTCTGCCTATAGAACTTGTAGAAGTAAACACTAGAGGCATTAACAATATCAAAGAACGTTTTCATGCTCAGACATGGGAATGTGTCTCTTTCCCTACGCAGAAAAATAGTTCAAGGTAGTTAATCTTCATAGACATGTCATCAAGCAGGTCAATGTGATCATCCCCAACTTACTTTTCATGAAATTAGGCTTGGAATCCTCTAAAACCTGGTGGATGGAGTTGAATGGGAACTAGGTCAAGGCCTTTACAAAATACATGCTAGTGAATAACACTTACTAGTTTATGCCAACAAATAAAGTGGGAGAAATGTTTTCTCCTCAAGGTTATCCAATTAGGTGTGTAATACCAACTTCACCCATTTCCTAACAGTTTTCTCTCTTAGGTTACAAAGTGTCTTCACCTTATTGGTTATATATTTTTCAATTTCTCGTGGATTCCTTGAATTTTTTCTCCTACCATCTCCCTCTCTCACTCCCCAAATTATTGTCATCAAACATGCCCCATTGAGGATCTGAATGTTTGCACCATACTTAGAACTGTCATTGCTACTAATTGAAATTGGAGATTCATGTATACTAGATTGCTTGCTTAAGTGGCTCTTACTTGGAAGATATCTTGAGATGAGTTTGACATGATGGTCATATGAGGCTAGAAGCTACTTGGTGTAATTTTCCTTAAATCTTGAAAAAAACAGAGAAAAAATGTCATTTTCGATCATTTTTTATTAAAGCTTCTGCATACAGCAGATGTTATCAGAATTACAACACAATCATGTTCCATGAGCATGAATTATGAATGTTGCAAGCCAAATTGCAAGGAAAATTGCATTCATTTTAGGCAAAAGAAGGCTATGACATTAAGGTCCATGCTAGAAAAAATTATGCAAATAAGGTTGCTGAGTCTTGATACTTACCATGTGTTTCAAAGCCATAACGAAGGTTGGATTTGAGAGTGTCCTCCCAAAGCCCTGTCTTGAGATGAAATTTAATTCAGTCTCTCTTAGAGTTGCAAGGTGGAATTGATAGAACTATTTGATTTCCTTACCATATATGGATATCTCCTTTCATCTATACCTTTCTCTACCATCTTATTTGCAAGTGAAATGGGAATTTTCACATTTTGAATGCCATTACCATGTAGTTTGGTAGTTTGCCAGCTAGACCTATCACAAGTAAGGTTGTCATACCAAACTATTTCTCTTGCTCAACTCAATGACCATGACTCTCTTCTCACACTGCTTACCATAAGATCTTCAATTGTACATGTCACGCAAAGTTGGGGGTTCTAGTTCTACACCTATTAGGTAAAGTTGTATTTTATAGAATTGTGGTCCTTAAATTTGGAGGTGTTCCACCTGAAAAAGTAGGCATTAAATATGGATGAAAAGGATTTCTTTTAACTTTGATAGAATTTCCTTGTGGAATTACTGAATTTCTCGATGACATCATGCTAGCTTTGCTCAGATAAGAAGGTTTTGGTGGAGAAATTGAATTCTTTTGACTTATTTTTGGCATTGAAGTTTGAAATAGTAGTTTTGATGACTCCATTGATGACCTTGCTGAGGAATTTGATGCACACAATATTGACTTTGAAGATGGTTTAGAAGACGTTGAAGAAGTTGTATATTTTGGTGTTGTCACTGAATGTTTCTTTCTTGTTGGACTTGATCAAGACACAATTTAACTTTACAAGCAGATTGAATACCTTGAAGAGGTTTTAGATTTTGTTGTTCTCACTGAAGATTTTTGTCTGGTTTTGTTTCTTAAACCATCATTTCCATAGGACATTTTTGGTGAATAGATTCTTGACCTTGATGAGAGGATATGATACCTTGAAGAGGCTACATCTTTTGGTGATGTCAATAATTGTTTCTCTATTATTGTGTTTGTTCAACTTTTTTATCCCAGAGGAGGGTGTTATCCAATGTGAATTTGAAATCCCCCTCACATTTTTCAATGAAGGTTCTATCTGAATGTTAGGGAGCTACACAAATTATAGAAATTCAATATGATGTGCCAAAAAATTTACAGACATCCCAAAAACAGAAACCACCTATTATATGTCAATTAAATCTACATGGAACCAGCAAGAAATCTGGTAAAATATAGAATTACGAATCCCTTCAATTAGTAAAAAAAAAATATGAATAAATCACCCAGAGGACTAGAAATAACAACATAGTAGAGAAAAAGAATAGTATTTGAGAAGCTATAATTGCAAGTCATAAATTAATATCATATATTCCAATTTCAGCACTAAAAGAAAACTCAAAATAACATAAAAGTAGAGACAACATTGTTTTACATGTAAGTAAACATTGTTAATGGAAATATGCAACATGGATTTGCATAATCATGCCTTTATCAATGAAATTTCATCAGACCATTGAAAAATTGTGCGCTAACAATATTTAAATAAGTTAAAGGAAAAAATTGACCTATATTGTATAGTTTATGGGACAGAAGTCAATATGTAGAAATATTCACCTGGTTCTTATAATTGGATAGAGGAATGACTTAAAATGACCTTGTATGTCTTCTCGTTTTAGAGCTCAAATTTTTAGGAAGGATTTAAGCATCCACATTTCAAGAATCACTAGAAGAGGTTGATAAAGAATATAGGAAGACAAAAAACTAACCAGTGGTGTAATAAATGGATTTCTTGGGAGGTAGATTTGCATATGGACTTTTGGTAGCTAGAAATTTTCCAAATAAGTGAATGTATTTGAAAACCGAACCTCTAGTTTATTTTGGTTTAGACAAGGTCTAGAATTTGAAAAGTGAATTCCCTCTTTCTTCCTCTTACATCTACAATGAACGGAATCTTGATTGAGGGAAAAAAATTTCCAGAATAAAAATTTTTCATTTTATTTGTTGTACACATGAGCTTTTAAAAGCTAATTAACTCATAAATTTCTCACAAAATACACTTAAATCTTGACACATAAACCCCTTCCCAATTGGATAACTTTAGACGATCCTAAACACATTTTTATTTAACTGACGAGGGAGATAGACCAACAAAACTAGTTTGTCCATATTCAAATAAAGTTGGTATCAAAGTACAATTTAGCTCATTTTAGTCAAGGTTAGTTAGAAGAATTAGCTATTGGTTTATGTCTTCAATTTCCTCTCAAAATGAATGTGTACGTGCTTTTGAGAGACACACTAGAGGAATAAGGTCCAAATTTTTGATGAAAATGTTCTATGAAAGTAAAGGGTTAAAGGAAAACATGTACAAGGCATAGTTGAGCCAAATGTTGTTGAGGAAGGGCCTAATTATTTGGGTCTTTGTTATGGAAAACATGATGGAGAATGCTCCAAAGCCAAGGAGGCACATGAAGCTATTCAAGCCAAGGAGGCACATGAAACTGTTCCAAGAAGGAATTTTATTTCGTGTTCATTACCTCAAGCTTGTGAAGTTTGTGTTCATGATGAATGGAAAAGTTTGACACCCACTTTGCAAGAAGATGTTAATAATCATGCAACTAATGAGAATGTAAAAGAAGAGGATGTTGAAAGCTCTAGATTCATTGAATTCATTGCTAGTATTCAGAGGAGAGCCACTACCTCATCAAATTCACCTCCTCAAGAAGGCGACAAAGGTGAATGTTCAAGGTATAAATTTGCCTTTAATCAAATTGCTTTTGATTATTATAAACATGGTAAATATTCACATAAGATTTGGAAAAGTTTTCATGTTCCTTTTCTGGTTTGAATAATCATAATGTTTATAGATGTTGGAAGAAGATATCCATGCACATGAAACTTTCTAAATAAATGAGGAAAAAAGTCAAAGGCCCATTGGACAAGGAAAATGATGTTGAAAATAAGATGCAATTGTTTTGCACTCATTGCCATAAGAAAGGTCACCTTGTAGAAAAGTGTTGGACTTTGTATCCAACAAGTCATCCACAACATTTGAAGAAGGTGGAAAGAGATATTGACAAGAATGGAAAAGAGGATTCCATAATCGATGAGGGTCAGGATGATTCACATGATGATGAAGTGCAGCTGAAAGAAGCGCCATTGAAATGGTTTGGTAAGGGATGGTTAGATTTCTTATCCAATTAAGGCCTTACATGTATTTTGATGTTTCATGAATTTCTTTGCAAATTCAAAGTATGGTGCATGTTGCATGAAGCAAGATGTTGAAAGTAGAGTTATGTTGACACACTTAAATGCAACAAATATGGAAATTTGTACATGAACTATTATTTGACTTGAGAGTCAGTTGTTTGAAGAGGCATGTTTTGTCGACTTGTGTTTGGTTGATGGTTTTGTACACCAATATGTAAGAGTACATGGAGATATTCACATGATGTGAATTTTTTTTTCTTTGAAGGAGAAAAATGATATGTCAGCGAACTATGTTTCTTGCATGATGTGTTTTCAGTTTGATGGTTTTGTTTGTGACAAGACGTCACAAGATTTTGGGAAGGTCCACTCTTGAGCGAGAGCCTCATGATTACAACCTAATCATGAAAATCAAATGGGAGTGCATCCTTATTTTGAAAACAAATAGGATTCTAAGCTACCTGGGACTCAAACCATCATTTTTAAATTTGAAATATCATGGTGTGCTGTTTCAATGTCTAAATCCACAACCCTAACATAAATTGTTTTATTTTTTTTTACAGGATTTAGTTGGCTATATTAAAATTCAGTTGAATGTAAAATTCTTGGCTTAGTGGCATGAACCAAACATATTGTACATATTAAATGAGGAATTTCACTCTCCCAATCATTTCTAAATCACCCATATCACTAAGAAAACATGTTTTAAAAGAACATACTTTGGTATGGGAAAGACCTTAGGTCCTTTGACTGTGCACATGTGGTGTGAAAAATTGAAATTGACAATTTGCAAAAAAGTGAAATTATGAATGAAACCACGAAAATGAAAAACCCAAAAGTGGTAAATGATTTAAATAGACCTAATTAATTATTTACCAACATAAATTCTTCAACTTTTAGCAACTAAATGATAAGTAAAAAAATAAATAAATTTGTAATTATGGTTTGAAAGTTACATAATCTTAAGAAGCATTTTAAATTAATTCTATCTCATAAAAATTATCCCTCCTAACTTAATAAATACTATCTCTTCTCCTAAGGTTCACGACCTCCCTTCCTTAGCACACAAGACATAAATACAATTAATATTTCAATATGTTAATTCCTATTGGTTTCAAATATTATAAGAAGGTTTTTGATATGGTTGAGAGAATGTGGAAAATAGAATCCATAAACAAATTAATTTTCAAAACGTATTACTTTCAAAGTATCAACAAGGAATGTACAAGGGTGTTCAATGAATTAATGCTATTTAAATTCCATGATGTATATTTCTTACTCATAATTTTAACAAATTATTAAATAATGATCTAGATTGGATAATTATATTATTTTTCATATATTTTGATGCTTATAGAGTGAAAAAACTGAAAGAATCAACTTGTAGGGTCATTTTAATGGTGGGTGGAGAATTGGGGTCTAAAACCTTTTGGAGTCATTTTGAGGTATTAAATTACATTTCCTGGGGTCGAACGATTATCCCTTGTGCCGAAACCTTGACAATTGTTCTACACTTAAAGACATATCCAATGGTGCAAGAAAAACATCAAATGAATTTCATTCAAAATTTATGCCTTTAGTAAGTTGACCTATCATGTTGACCACCATGGTACGAGAGAATGTCATTTTAGCCCCATTACTCATGCATAGCAAGCTATCTACATGTGGAATTTTAACAAGACTCTAAAAGGTCTAAAATCACAAACCTCGTTAATGGTTGACGGAGTCAAATCTTACACCTAGTTGGCTATCACGCTATGTTAAATACTTGGCCACTAGGAGGAATAAGAGTTCCATTTTTTGTTATTGTATTTTGTTCCATAGTTGAAAATACAACTAGGAGTGTGAAGTTAGAGAGAAAAATGTATGAAGTTAAGTTTTTATAGCAACCTTACACACCAAAAGTCTTAGCTAACTCTAGAGAGATTACCTCTTTCTTTGTACTTACATATTTTCCATACCAGAAAAGAGAGAGTAGAGCATGTTTACATTTTAGTGTTGTTTTTCTCCCATAAGGATTTCCTCGGGGAAAAGGAGTAGAGAATCATTACTTTTTAGGGTTGCTTGTCTCCCACAAGGATTTCCTAGGAAAATAATTTTGTTGATTGTAGATATGTATGTGTGTGTTTCATTATGTTCTCTATTTCTTAAATTGTGTTTCATTATGTTTTCTATTTATTACATTTGATTTTTTTATTGATTTAAATAGAAATTTAGTTATTAAAATATCTAAAACTTAAATACAAATTAATCTTCATTATATAGATTTCACTTATTTTATCAAATTTGTTGTGAGAAACTATTTCATTATAATAACTATAAAACTTGACTATTAAATAACAAAATTTTGTATTTATAAACATCTACACTTCTCCAACCTAAAAAAAATACATACAACTTTTAGATACATTTAGACATATATTAATATAAAAAAAACCATTATATATTTAAATTTATTAAAGTGAACAATGTGTTGATATGATTTTCATAAACATTTATAAATATTAAAAAATACTAATAAAATAAAATATTTATCTATTTTTAAAAATAATTAAAATATATGTTTTATAATTTAAAAAATCAGTTTTATAATTTGAAATTATAAAAAAATAAATAAATAAAAAATAACTAACAGTGAAACACTTTTACCATATTCCAACCCTCAACGACAGAGTGCAAGGGATAAATCAATAATTAGTTTCCCACTAAAAAGGATTGTATACGAAGGGAGTGTAGGAAATAATAAGGATCGTTGTTAACCTGTTCCTAATTAAAAGAATTGTATTTTATATATTTCAGAATAAAAAACACTATGCAATATATATAAAAAAATCTCTGATACTTTATAATAAATATGATCTGTAATATGTTTTCATAATTTTCGATTATCATTGAAAGCTATATACAGATTTCGGTAACAGAAACTAAAGGAATGTCAACTATTTCATGACTCATTTCCATTTCGCCAATTGCCTATTGGATAAAAGCGATGGAATAAAGGGAAAGTTGTCACCATTCTATTATCAGTTCGGCTTAAATAAGGCTGACAAAAATATTTATTGGAATGAAAGTCTAAGTATATAGAAAATACTGCGAGAATTATTTTGCTAAAAGTGTAAGTAGATAGTAAATATATGGTGAGACTCTACAGTGGAGTGGAGTGAGTATCACTGTTATTGCATTGATGTACAGAAGGATCTGTTTCCCAGAAGAAAAGGACCAAACTGTCGGGTTTTAATGCAAAGGCTTGCAGAGTGTTGGATTCTATTTTCCACATTCTCTCAACCATATCAAAAACCTTCTTATAATATTTGAAACCAAAGCTCTATACAGATTACGGTAACAGAAACGAAAGGAATGTCAATTATTTCATGACTCATTTCCATTTCTCCAATCACCTATTGGATAAAAGCTATGGAATAAAGGGAAAGTTGTCACCATTCTATTATCATTTCGGCTTAGATAAGGCTGACAAAAAGATTTATTGGAAGGAAAGTCTACGTATATAGAAAATACTGCGAGAATTATTTTGCTAAAAGTCTAAGTAGATAGTAAATATACGGTGAGACTCTACAGTGGAGTGGAGCGAGTATCACTGTTATTGCGTTGATGTGCAGAAGGATCTGTTTCCCAGAAGAAAAGGACCAAGCTGTTGGGCTTTAATGCAAAGGCTTGCAGAGTGTTGGACTCTATTTTCCACATTCTCTCAACCATATCAAAAACCTTCTTATAATATTTGAAACCAAAGCTATATATATATATATATATATATATATATATATATATATTGCAGTAACAAAAACGAAAGGAATGCTGATACCTGGTATTGCAGTCGCTTGAAGTCGCCGCAAACCAACAGCGTTGACAGGAGGATAAACACAAACAAAAATGTGCGAACAAAAAGACCAGCAGCAGCACAGACAGAAAAACGTGCGAACAAACAGACCGGTAAACAAATCAACTTCGCGGGCGATTTATTTATAGCAACTAGTTTGGACGAACTATTTTAAAAGTAAAAGTTTGGCCGATATATTAATATAAAAAAAAACCATTATATATTTAAATTTATTAAAGTGAACAATGTGTTGATATGATTTTCATAAACATTTATAAATATTAAAAAATACATTAATATTTTTCAAAAAATACTAATAATATAAAATATTTATATATTTTTAAAAATAATTAAAAAATATGTTTTATAATTTAAAAAATCAGTTTTATAATTTAAAATTATAAAAAAATAAATAAAAAATAAATAACTAACAGTGAAACACTTTTACCATATTCCAGCCCTCAATTTAAAAAATCAGTTTTATAATTTAAAATTATAAAAAAATAAATAACTAACAGTGAAACACTTTTACCATATTCCAGCCCTCAACGACAGAGTGCAAGGGATAAATCAATAATTCGTTTCCCACTAAAAAGGATTGTATAGGAAGGGAGTGTAGGAAATAATAAGGATCGTTGTTAACATGTTCCTAATTAAAAGAATTGTATTTTATATATTTGAGAATAAAAAACACTATGCAATATATATAAAAAATCTCTGATACTTTATAATAAATATGATCTGCAATATGTTTTCGTAATTTTTTATTATCATTGAAAGCTATATATAGATTGTGGTAACAGAAACGAAAGGAATGTCAACTATTTCATGACTCATTTCCATTTCGCCAATCGCCTATTGGATAAAAGCTATGGAATAAAGGGAAAGTTGTCACCATTCTATTATCAGTTCGGCTTAGATAAGGCCGAAAAAAAGATTTATTGGAATGAAAGTCTAAGTATATAGAAAATATTGCAAGAATTATTTTGCTAAAATTCTAAGTAGATAGTAAATATACGGTGAGACTCTACAGTGGAGTGGAGCGAGTATCACTGTTATTGCGTTGATGTGCAGAAGGATCTGTTTCCTATAAGAAAAGGACCAAACTGTCGGGTTTTAATGCAAAGGCTTGCAGAGTGTTGGATTCTATTTTCCACATTCTCTCAACCATATCAAAAATCTTCTTATAATATTTGAAACCAAATATATATACAGATTGCGGTAACAAAAATGAAAGGAATGTCAACTATTTCATGACTCATTTCCATTTCGCCAATCGCCTATTGGATAAAAGCTATGGAATAAAGGGAAATTTGTCACCATTCTATTATCAGTTCGGCTTAGATAAGGCTGACAAAAATATTTATTGGAATGAAAGTCTAAGTATATCGAAAATACTACGAGAATTATTTTGCTAAAAGTCTAAGTAGATAGTAAATATACAGTGAGACTCTACTGTGGAGTGGAGCGAGTATCACTGTTATTGTGTTGATGTGCAGAAGGATCTGTCTCCCAGAAGAAAAGGACCAAACTATCGAGTTTTAATGCAAAGGCTTACAGAGTGTTGGATTCTATTTTCAACATTCTCTCAACCATATCAAAAACCTTCTTCTAATATTTGAAACCAAAGCTATATACAGATTGCGGTAACAGAAACGAAAGGAATGCCGATACCTGGTATTGCAGTCGCTTGAAGTCGCCGCAAACCAACAGCGCGGATGGGAAGAGCAACACGGACAAAAATGCGCGAACAAACAAACCAACAGTAGCATAGACAGAAAAACGCGCGAACAAACAGACCGGTAAACAAATCATCTTCGCGGGCGATTTATTTATAGCAACTAGTTCGGCTGAACTATTTTAAAAGTAAAAGTTCAGCCGAATTCAAAGTTCGGTCAAAATTTTGTTGTCGGTTTTCCCATCTCCGGAAAAAATTATGTTTTCCCACGCCATCAGTGTGCCGTCAATCTAAACGGAATCACGAGTTTGGCCAAACTTTCTAAAAAAGTTCGGCCGAACTATTGCCGAAAAAAGTTTTCCGCCCCCGATTCTCACAAAAGTGTAACCCATCTTCACATATCTGCCCTAGAGTTTGAGCTAAAGGAGGATGAATCAAACTCTACAACAGAAGAAGACTCAGAAGGGGAAGAGCCACAAACTCCGGCTGTGAGAAGATCAGCTCGGGAAAGAAGACAACCAGAAAGGTATAGTCCATCTGCTTTCTGTTCAAATTTTTCCTTAACTATAACTGATGATGATCCCAGAACTGTCAGGGAGGCAGTAGATTTAGAGGATGGATAACTCTGGAAGGAGGCCATGGTTGATGAAATTGCATCCTTGCACAAAAATGAGGCATGGGATCTGGTGGAGTTGCCGGCTGGAAGGAAGCCCATTGGGAGAAAATGGGTGTTTAAGAAGAAGATGAATGTAGAAGGTAAGGTGGAGAAATACAAAGCTGGTTTGGTAGCAAAAGGTTATTCCCAGGTGCCAGGAATTGATTTTGGTGATATTTTTTCTCCTGTTGCCAAAGTTACTTATATTAGATTACTTTTATCTGTTGCTGCTGCATTTGATTTTGAGATAGAACAGATGGATGTGAAGACAACATTTCTTCACGGGGATCTAAAAGAGGAGATCTACATGAAGCAACCTGAAGGCTTTATGGTGAAGGGTAAGAAAGAACTGGTATGCAGGTTGAAGAAGTCTCTGTATGGGTTAAAACAGTCACCAAGGATGTGGTATCGGAAATTTGATACCTATATACGGGGACTTGGCTTCACCAGAAGCAAGGAGGATCACTGTGTTTATTTTAAATTAATTGGTGACCGTGTTATTTATTTGGTCTTGTATGTGGATGATATGATGTTGATTGGAAATGACAAAGAAATTATCCAAGATTTGAAGACCCAACTGTTCTCCAAATTCGACATGAAGGATCTTGGTGCTGCAAACTATATTTTGGGCATGGAAATTAAGAGAGATCGGGAAAAGAGGAAGCTCTGGTTAAACCAGAGAAGTATGTCGAGACTATATTGCAGAGGTTCAATATGCAGGATAGTAAACCGATGAGTGTTCCTATTCCCTAGTAAAGCGAGAGGTCAGTGTCCCAAGACACAAGAAGAAGAGGAGGATATGTCCCATGTTCCATGAAAGTGTGGTAGCTCGATGTATGCAATGGTCCGTACGAGACTAGACATTGGACATGCAAGTGGGGAGTATTAGTAAGTAAGCCATTTCAAAAAACCTGTGGAAGGAGCATTGGACAACAGTGAAGCGAGTTTTCAAATATTTATGTGGCACTAGTGATTATGGATTGTGCTACCAGGGAAGACCAGGATTGGAAATAATTTTGGATATTCGTGGTTTTGTTGATGCAGACTGGGCTGGAGATATGGACCAAATAATATCTACATGTGGGTATGTGCTTAGCCTATTTGGAGGCGTAGTCATTTGGATGAGTAAAAGACATTCTATAGTGGCTCTTTCAACTATATAGGCAGAATACATGGCAGCCACTCATGCAAGCAAGGAAGCAAGTTTGGTTGTAGATACCGTGTTCAAGTATGGGGTTGGTACAACAAGCTATAAGGATAGACTATGATAGCCAAAGTGCAATTTTCGCTAAGAGCCCCGCTTATCATTCAAAGACAAAGCACATTGATGTTCAATATCACTTTGTTAGAGATATGGTTGAGGCTAAAAGGGTGTTGGGTTGGTAAAGGTGGAGACTTTGAAGAATTTTGCAGATGCATTAACAAAGTCTGTGAGCACTCAGAAGTTCTCTTGGTGTAGAGAAAAAATGGTGTTGAAGAATTGGGCCAATGACTAAGCCCTCTTGTGGCCCCTTGTGGAAAGAAAACAACAAGTGGGAGAATGTTGGGTATGTGTTATATTCTTTCCACGACTAAGCACGTGCGGGGGGGTAAGAGGGGGGGTGATAGCCCCCCCCTTTGCACTAGGCATAAGGGGTCCGGGGCAATGCCCCGAAGAAAATTTTTTGGTCCTTAATTTCCGGTGGGTAGTCCGTGCCCATGGTTTTGTGCATGGTTTTGCACATGGTTTTGGGGTACAATGGTTTTCAGCCCCTGGTATTTTTGTAGATCCAGTCAAGGGAACTACGGTTATCTTCTAATCCAGGGTTAATGGATTAGGGTTCTTGTATGCTTCGACATGTATATATATGTGTTGTAACACTAAAAGGAATATATGAAAAATCAAGTTGGTCATCCCGATTTGGGATCCAGGGGAAAATCTTTGTGTTTATCTGTTTTATGTTTTATGCTCTCACTATTGTTTATTTTCTGTTATAAGATTTGTGTGTAGATAATTTCTGTTCAGGGTTAAAACCTACAATACCAGCATGCAGGCATCCACTTGTTGAAGGTTACAACCTTCACTCTTTCTCCAGGTCCTACTAGAAGGGAGCTCCAACCCCCTGATCTCATATACCAGCACCCACTGTAAGGGAGCTACGACCCTCTGATCTAATCACCAGCTAAAAATAGTAGGAAGATTAAAATTCATCACTCAAGGCTCCAAACCTCAGCACCATTAGTGGATCACATTTCATAAATTTTCACATTGGATCCACCTACTTCAATACATCATAACTTGTTGGCTACTTGTCAACAAATTTTCACATTGAAACCACTAACACCATTTAAGACCAATATCAAAACTGAAACTAATCACTGAACCAAAAACATTCAACTACTCACTGAAAACAACCACTGAACCAATCAATCACTGAACCAACCAATCATTGAAGCAAAAATTCACTTCACCAATCACCAACTTAAATCAAACAAAACAGTGAGATCATTGTAAGAAAAATATCAAAACTGAACCCAAAATATTGCATCAACATATTGAATCAACTACAACACTGATAATTTATAGAACAAAATGTTTATGCTACTTCACTAAAGTCAACCCGCGTGTATACACACTTTTCTAAAAATAAACCTGCGTATAGATCTCAACCTACCAAGATCTGACAAATTGTTAATATGAATCAGACACAGAATTGCACACATACATACTGAAGTATTATGTCAGATTACAGATCTCTGAAACCCCATATATCTAGATGCATCATGTATATTCTTCAACCAATCAACATTCAATCAATTCAACTTTATACTTTGTTACTAAACCCACATCAACATGAACGCATCATTGACAGACAACAGAATTATAGCAGCACTATTCAGATTGGTCATATATATTTTTAAGTAGAAACCCTACTTTATATACGTGCCCTTTATTAATCAATATCACATGTATACAAGCTTTCACAGAGACCAACCTGCATACATATATGAAAATGTTGATCTATAACTGCAATGCATTTCAGAACTTCAGACTGACCCAGATCATAATATTCAATGAGAAAAACATGCATCAAATCATAGACCTAGTCAATCCATGAGTAGATCATACAATGGTAAGTCATTTCAGGTCTCATGATCCTGATCCATCATTGTATTTTTAGGTCCATAATATTTCATATCAACTTATCAACTATAGCCCATACAATGAAAATATATTTCATATTGAAGTATTCATCAATCACCTTTACTCATGCCCACCTCTAGCACTTTCATCTTCACCTCCTTATATAGCTTGAGTCTTATCCAATACAATGAGCCAAAACCACTCTAGTGTCGGCAGTAATCTTTGACTGGATCAAACAATTGTTATTGTGCTCAATATTGTGGGCTAATACCATGGTAAATACCCTTGGTATTTAATAAAAATAGTGTGCCAAATGTACGCGACTTCACTTCTTCTGTCCCACGTGTGTACGTGACTTTTCCTTATATAACCCGCGTATATTTCTTCAAATATTTTCCTTCATAATTATTCTGTCTCTGACTTGCAAACCTCTGTCCCAACAATCTGTTCCATCATTGAGTCACCTTTGAACTGATCTGAGAACATCTTGTCAATGCATACTTATCCTGTTACAAGTGGGTTGCCATCAAGGACAACACATACGTCATAATGCCAGCAATCTCCCCCTTTGGAACTTGATGGAAACCATGTTGGTGTTTTATCACCATAACTTGTAAAAAACTGAAAAACATATTAGTCACCAAATTCAAACACCAAGAGAGACCCCCCCCTTTAACATCAATGGAAAAGGGCAGACCAATGCTCCCCCTGAGCACATGATGAAGCTTCTGAAGTATTTATATTTAAGTACATGGCTCTGTGACTCAACTTACATCAACCACCCAACCAAGTGGGGTTGCATACCATCATCTTCCCATCATGGGATTACATATTTGATTCAATCACCCAACCAAGTGGGATTACATATTTGACATAATCAATAACTACATAGAACAATAATTACATCATAGGTATCTGCATGAATTTTACATCAAATGACATATATGACATTTATAACCAAGACCAAAGAACCTTAACATTGAGAGATCATCATCACACAAAATAAGGAAATGATGTATCATCCATGGCAGTAGTATCATCATCATGTAAACATAGAAAGTTCTTCATATATGCATCATCAATAAAACACATGAGCATCTTTATCAGTATCTTAAACATAATGCCAACGATGCATCATTAGCAGCAAAGCTAATACTCCCCATGAACTTGTTGTAGGTTTTAACCCTATACAAACATTATCTGCAAACGAATCTTAAAAACAAAAAATAAACAATAATGAGAGAATAAAACATAAAACAGATATATACAGAGATTTTCCCCTGGATCCTGAATTGGGACTACTAGCTTGATTTTTCATTATATTCCTTTTAGTGTTACAACACATATATATACATGTCGAAGCATTCATAAACCCTAATCCATTAACCTTGGATTAGAACATAACTATAGTTCCCTTGACCGGATCTACAAAATACCAGGGGCTGAAAACCATCATGTCCCAGAACCATGTGCAAGCTCATGCACAAAACCATGAGCCAGTCTGCCCACCGAAAAATATGGTCCAATTTTTTTTCCTGGGGCACTGCCCCGGACCCCGAACAGGTGGGGTTACCGCTCCCCTGTAACCCCCTTGCACACGTGCGACTAATTGTGGAAAGAATATAACACATACCCAACATTCTCCCACTTGTTGTTTTCTTTCACAGGGGGCCACAAGAGAGCTTAGTCATTAGTCCAACTCCGCAACACCCATTGTTTCTCTACACCAAGAGAAATTCCGAGTGCTCACAGACTTCTTCAATGCATCTACAACATTCTTCAAAGTTTCCACCTTTACCAACAACACCCTTTTATCCTTAACCATATCTCTCACAAAGTGATATTAAACATAAATGTGCTTTGTCTTTGAATGATAAGTAGGGTTCTTAGCCAAGAAAATTTCACTTTGTCTATCACAGTCTATCCTTATAGCTCGCTGCACCAACCCCATACTTGAACACAATCTCTGCAACCAAACTGCTTCCTTGCTTTCATGAGTGGCTGCCATGTATTCTGCCTCTATAGTTGAAAGAGCCACTACAGACTGTATTTTACTCATCCAACTGACTGCACCCCCAAATAGGCTAAAAACATACCCACTTGTAGATCTTCTTTGGTCCAGATCTCCAGCCCAATCTGTAGCAACAAAACCATGGATGTCCAAAACTCTATCCAATCCTCGTCTTCCCTAGTAGCATAAACCATAATCACTAGTGCCACGCAAATATCTAGAAACCCGCTTCATTTTTGTCCAATGCTCCTTCCCTAGTTTTGACATAAACCTTCTCAATACTCCCATTGAATGTGCAATGTATGGTCTAGTAAAAACCATTGCATACATCAGGCTACCCACTGCACTTGCATATGGAACACGGGACATATCCTCATCTTCTTCTTGTATCTTGGGACACTTTTCAGCAGATAGCTTTACACCTACAGGAATAGGAACCTTCACTGGTTTACTATCCTTCATATTGAACCTCTGCAATATTGTCTCGACATACTTCCTCTGGTTTAACCAAAGCTTCCTCTTTGCTCGATCTCTCTTAATTTCCATGTCCAAAATATAATTTTCACCACCAATATCCTTCATGTCGAATTTGGAGAACAATTGGGTCTTCAAATCCTGGACAATTTCTTTTCCATTTCCAATCAGCAACATATCATCCACATACAAGACCAAATAAATAACACGGTCACCAATTAATTTTAAATATACACAGTGATCCTCTTTTCTTTTGGTGAAGCCAAGTCCCCGTATATAGGTATCAAATTTCTGATACCACATCCTTGGTGATTGTTTTAACCCATACAGAGACTTTTTTAACCTACATACCAGTTCTTTCTTACCCTTCACCATAAGGCCTTCAGGTCGCTTCATGTAGATCTCCTGTTCCAGATCCCCGTGAAGAAATGGTGTCTTTACATCCATCTATTCTACCTCAAAATAAAAGGCAGCAGCAACAGATAAAGTAAACTAATAGAAGTAACCTTGGCAACAGGAGAAAAAATATCACCAAAATTAATTCCTGACACCTAGGAATAACCTTTTCCTACCAATCAAGATTTGTATTTCCCCACCTTTCCTTCTACATTCATCTTCTTCTTAAACACCCATTTTATCTCGATGGGCTTTCTTCTAGCCGACAACTCCACCAGATCCCATGCCTCATTTTTGTGCAAGGATGCCATTTCATCAACCATGGCCTCCTTCTAGAGTTTTCCATCCTCTGAATCTACTACCTCCCTGACAGTACTGGGATCATCATCAGTTATAGTTAAAGCAAAATTTGAACAAAATGCAGATGGACTATACCTTTCTGGTTGCCTTCTTTCCCGAACTAATCTTCTCATAGCTGGAGTTTGTGGTTCTTCCTCTTCTGAATCTTCTTCTGTTGTAGAGTCTGATTCATCCTCCTTTAGCTCAAACTCAATCTTCTCAAGTTCCTTTGGTAGGAGTTCATGTTTAAAAACATATTTCACCTCTCTAAACACCACATCTCGACTGTACACAACCTTCCTTGTTTTTTGGTTCCAAAGCTTGTAACCTTTTAAACCATCCTTATACCCAATAAAGATGCACCTTTCAGGTTTATTATCCAACTTGGTCCTTTTCTCCTTTGGAACATGTGCATATGCATCACATCCAAATACCCTCAAATGTGAAAGAGAGGGTTTCTTACTATTCCATACCTCATGTGGAGTCTTATCCTCCAACGTTGATGAAGGTGATCTGTTAACCAGGTAACATGCAGTCTCCACTGCTTCTACCTAGAATTCCTGTCCTAACCTGGTACCATTGAGCATGCTTCTTTTCTTTTCCATCAAAGTTCTTTTCATTATTTCTACAACTCTGTTTTGTTGAGGTGTGTATGGATTAGTCTTTTGTCGTGCTATACCACACTTCTTACAGAATTCTTCAAATTCCTTCTTGCAAAACTCTCCACCATTATTTGTCCTCAGTACCTTTATCTTCTTCTCTGTCTGGTTTTCCACCAGAGCCTTAAATTCTTTAAATTTGTCAAAGAATTCAGATTTATTCCTCAAGAAATATATCCATGTATTCCTTGAGAAGTCATCTATGAATGAGACATAGTACACAGATTTTCCCAGCGATGGAATGGACATAGGTCCAAACAAATCACTGTGCACAAGCTCTAATATCTTGTTCGCCCTCTTAGCACTAAAAGGAAAATTCACCCGATTCTGCTTCCCATATACAAAATGTTCACAGAAATCGAAATCCAGAGAGAAATTAGTCATACCTTCTACCAAACCATGTCCATGCAGTCCCTGAAGGCCCTTCTCTCCAATATGTCCAAGCCTTTGATTCCATAGCATGGTTTTTTCTCTAGAGACCGCTAGGCTTTCCGTTCCACTTTCAGGAACCATAGAACTGTTGCACCCATCAATAATAGTGCTACCCTGAAGCTTGTATAGAGTTCCAATCCAAACTCCCCGTATTAATACCAGTGCTCCCCGAACCATCTTGCGGGTATATTTCTCGAACACTTTTTTTATACCTGCATCATCCATATTGCTTACAGAAATCAGATTTCTGGCTAATGCAGGAATATGCAGAACACCAGGAAGTGTTCTAATCCTTCCAACTTACAGCTTCAACTTGACTTTTCCATGTCCGACGATTTTGGCCTTCCTATCGTCCCCTAAGAAGACATCACCACCATCATACTTCTCATACTTGCAGAATATGCACCTGATTCAATCAAGCATACCTCATGATCTACATATGTATTTGAAGAAGAAGCCAAATACACATCCCCACCTTCATCTGAGGTGGTTTTTGCCTCTGTAGAAAGAGCATCATCAGATCCCTTTCCTTTCTCATGAGATTTAGATCTGCAGTCCTTTTTGTAGTGCCCTTCCTTTCCACATTTCCAACACACATTTACAAACTTTCCTATAGATTTAGATCTCCCTCTAGATTTAGATCTGCCACTCGAAACCTTATTCTTGTTTCTGTTCTAGGATCTTCCTTGTACAAATAAGGCATCTCCATTCTGACCCTCTATATTTATTTGTCTCATTTCCTCTGATAGCAAGGCTGAGACAATGTCATAAAAATTCAAGGTAGTTGTATTGCTACCTATTGTGATAACCAAACTATCCCACGAATCTAGTAGAGAACACAATAAACTAATGCATTTATCTTCATATGAGTTTTTAATATCAATAGATAACAGTTGACTTACCACAGTATTGAAGGCATTCAGATGCTCTGTCACCGAGTCTCCATCCTTCATCCTTAGGTTATACAACTTTTCTGGCAGGAACAATTTATTCACCAAAGACTTAGATTGGTACAAACTCCCTATCTTGTCCCACAAATTCTTCGTCGTAGCTTCCCCAAATACATTCAACAATACTGAATCTGAGACACACAACTGTATTGTGCTCTTTTGCTTCCGATCCAACTTCTTCCCGTCTTCATCTGACATTGTCATTGGTTTAGTACCCAGATATACCACGATACACCAATCTTTATCCACCAGTAGATCCTCCATCTTGAGCTTCCACAACTCAAAACTCTGACCATTAAATTTTTCGATCTCTATATTTCCACTGCTCGCCATCTTCTTTCACTGCAAGAATCGATCCCGTAGATTTCCACTGAACAGGGTCTACCACAAGCCCGAGAAAAAAATCCCTTAGCAGCAAATGCGTCCCCTTGAAGTCAAAACAACTCTGATACCAAATGTAGGTTTTAACCCTGTACAAAAATTATCTGCAAACGAATCTTTAAAACATAAAATAAACAATAACTAGATAACAAAACATAAAATAGATATACACAGATATTTTCCACTAGCTCCCAAATCGAGAATACCAGATTGATTTGTCATTACATTCCTTTTAGTTTTACAACACATATATATACATGCCAAAGCATTCATACACCCCAATCCATTAACCCTATATTAGAACATAACCATAGTTCCCTTAACCAGATCTACAAAATACCAAGGGCCGAAAACCTTCATGCCCCAAAACCATGTGCAAACCCATGCACAAAACGATGGGCAGGTCTGCCCACCGAAAAATAGGGTCCAAAAAAAAATTTCCCAGGGTGCTGCCACCCCCGCTGTGACCCCCTTGCTACACTCGACGCAACGTACAGGGCAGGCTTTCTCCCCCCACCTCGCACATGTGACTAATCATGGAAAGAATATAACACATACCCAACACTTGTGCTACTTTTTTACTGTAATATCATCAAAGTATCTTCATCAATCAGAAAAAGCATAAATAACGTATTGAACCAACTCCTAGAGTGCTCAAACCCAGTTAAAAGAAGCAGCGACAAACTGTAATTAACATTTGAACAAGAAATAGTTGACTGCAGCATATCAAAAGGTATTCTTGAGTTAGGCCCAAGGTTTTCTGTTCAGAGATATATATATGCATATGTATGAATATAAACTTGCGTATATACGCACCTGTAGTTCATAAAACCCGCATACAGACAGTAAATTTCTGAGATATCCCCTGTGCATGAAGGTATGAGCAGACTTGATCAACATAAATACGAGGCAGAGACTACTCCCAGTTTTTGTCTGAGATATTCAAATTCTTCTCATGGAAGATTTTTTGTAAATATATCAACAAATTTCTTTTTTGAGGGAACATACTCCAATTTAACCTTTTGTTCAAGTACTTGCTCTCTTAGAAAATGGTACTTGATTGGAATGTGCTTGGTTTTAGAGCGCATAACTGTATTTTTCAAAATGTTGATAGCACTTGTATTATCACATAGGATGAGAATGAGTGGAGAACAATTTAGTTGAATATCCTGCAATATCTGCATCATCTAGAGAAGTTGTGAGCAACAATATGCAACAACCACATATTCTGCTTCTGCAGTAGATAATGAAATAGAACTTTGTTTCTTGCTAAACCAAGATATCAAATGGGCCACTATGTAAAATGCACCTCCAATAGTGCTTTTCCGGACATCAACATTTCCAGCCCAGTCTGCATGTGTGTAAGCATGAAGAGTAAGATCTGCATCTTTAGGATGCCATAAGCCAAAGTCATGAGTTCCTTGTAGATATTTGAATATTCTCTTAACTACCTGAAGATGTGTTTCCTTTGGATTTTCTTGGAAACACCCAACAATCCCAACTGCATGCATGCTATCTGGTCTAGTACTTGTTAGATAAATAAAACTTCTAATCATAGACCTATATTCTGGTTGATTTACTTTGGGATATTCATCGTGAGAGATGAGGCTAAATCCTATCATCATTGGAGCACATACTTGTTTGCAGTCTTCCATCCCATATTTCTTCAGAATATGCTTGAGATATTTTGTTTGTGAGAGATAGATTCCATCCTTTGCTTGTTGTACTTGTAAACCAAGAAAAAAAATTATTTCCCCAAGTAAAGACATTTCAAATTCTTGTTGCATGGCATAAGAAAACTTTTGACTCATAGATTCGTCATTGCTGCCAAAGATGATATTATATACATAAGCAAAAATAATTAGCAATTTATCATTATCTATTTTTGTGTGCAGGTTGTTATCTGCGGACCTGTTTGTGAAACCTTGTTGTTGAAGATATTTTTCAAGACGATAATACCATGCACGAGGTGCTTGTTTTAGCCCATATAATGCCTTATTGAGTTTGCAAACAAGTTTTTCATCATTTCCTAGAATGAACCCTTCTGGTTGTTCAATATATACTTCTTCTTCTAGATCTCCATTAAGTAAAGAAAATTTTACATCCATTTGATAAACTTTGAAATAACGGAAGCTTGAAAATGAAAGAAACATTCTTATGGCGTTAAGTCTAGCTACAGGTGCAAATATTTCTTCAAAGTCTATAACTTCTTGTTGAGCATAACCTTTGCAAACGAGACTAGCTTTATTTCTAATGAATTCCCCATTTTCATTCAATTTATTTTTGAATATCCATTTGGTCCCAATAACATTTTTATCATGAGACCTTAGAACTAATTACCATGTATTATTATTTTCAATTTGATCAAGTTCTTCATCCATGGCCTTGACCCAACATTCATCTTTTCTCACTTGATTTACATTTTGAGGTTCAATAGTGGATAATAAAGTTAGATAACTCGGAGATCCTACAAGAGTTCTTCTTATTTGTACCCCAATTTCCTTTTCTCCTAGAATTCGAGTTTCTAGGTGATTCTTTTGAACATACATGGATGGAGTGTTTTCCCTATCGATTCTATCTTCTTTTGATGCTTCATTAGTTTCCACTTCTACATCACTTTGATTTGATGTGGGAAAGCATTCATCATCATCATCATCTTATGTTGTTGTTACCTTTTTGGAATTTGTGCATGCTTCAGCAATTATAACATCAATGCATTCAACAATATTTTAAAGTCTCTTATTGTAACATCTGTATCCTTCACTTCTAGATGAGTAACCAATAAGAAGTCCTTCATCGGCCCTAGCTTCAAACTTACCAAGCTTTTCATCATTATTTTTTATGAAACATTTACTTTCAAATACTCTAAAGTACTTTACAGTAGGAGGATTACCATACCAAAGTTCATAAGGAGTTTTATCACTGTTTACTCGAACATGAGATTTGTTGAGAATATTTATTGTAGTATGTCCTGCTCACCCTAGAATGTGTTAGGTGTTCCAAACTCATCAAGCATAGCATGAGCCATTTGTTGAACTATTCTATTCATCTTTTATGCCACATCATTTTCTTGAGGGTTCTAGCTACATAAAACTGCCATTCGATGCCATGTTGTTCACAAAAATAAAATAATTCATCTTAAATGAATTCTCCTCCTTTGGCAGATCTGAAACATTTTATTTTTAGATCTAACTCATTTTCAGTTAATGCTTTAAAGGCTTTGAATTTATCAAATTCTTCATATTTTTTATTTCAATAAAATGATCCAACACATTCTAGAAAAGTCATCAATAAATAAGATATATTATTGTTCTCCTTGAGGTGATTTTTTCCTTACTGGCCCACCCAAATCAATGTGTACAAGTTCAAGAGGCTTACTTGATGATCCTTATTTGGCATTGAATTGAACCCTAGTTTTCTTACCGAATTGACATGACTTTCATATGGTAATTTCTAGTAAGGTAATGTTGGGAAAATCACGAACAACTTTGATCTTTCTTGATTTATGTAGTTGAGAGAAGCTTAGATGTCCCAACCTCCTATGCCATAACCATTTTTCCTATGCTTTTCCTAAGTAACATTGTTTCTAGCTGCCTATCAATACATAAATATTACTTGGATTTCTTTTTCCATTTATTATGGTCTTCCTCGTGTCAAGTTCATGAACCACACATTCTTTTGATCTGAAAACAACCTCATTTCCTTCGTCGCACATTTGAATAACACTTAACAAGTTATGCTTTAATCCATCAACAAACATAACATTACCGTCTTTAACCTTTTCTTTTAGAAAGACGAAACCTTTACCTTTAATGACAACAGGTGAGTCATTTCCAAAAGTAAATTTTTTTTCTTTCTTTAATGCATTGTATGAAATGATTTTATTTTTATCACATGTCATGTGTTTTGAGCATCCGTTGTCAATATATCAGTGATTTTCTTGACCCTCCACATATAATATTATGCCACATCTTTCATATTCTAATTCCTTCCTTTTCCATACCTTAGAAGTTGTTGATATTTTCTCCTTTTGTGATGTTGGTTGTAATTTTCTCCCACATTCATATTCCTCATGTCCAAAGTTATTGCAAAATGAGCATTCAATTTCGTCTTTAAGAGGTGAGAAATTATTATAGGTGTTTTTCTTGATTCCTGTCTCATTCCTTTTTTTTCTTGCTTCTCTAGTCATGATGGTTTTGTATGAAACACATTGAGCAGAATTGGGACCAAAACTATGAAATGAGAAATATTTTCCATTAAAGTTGAAATTTGTGATCATAGTATCGTCTGGAGTTGTTTACTTTTTGATCGAGGCTTCTGTTGTAATTTATCCTTGGATTAGAGCAGACATGATTTCCCTATGAAGTATCTTTATTCTTTTGTTGAATGCTGGTGTTTTATACCATCTTTATTCTTTTGCTGAAAGTTGGTGTTGCCCCAAGGCATCAAGCTAAATATTTTCATTCCTTGGGACAAAAATGGTATAAAACACATCACCTAACTCTATTGTGTCCCATACTACATGTTTTTGTTTCTTTTATATGCCATTATTTTTAGAAAATTGGTTTCTTATGCGTAACTATTATATCAAGATACACAATGACTTTCTATGCCCTTAAGCCCAATTCTCTTACCAACTCCAATCCCAATAATAATGCTTCATATTTAGAAATATTATTAGTAAAATAAAAATCTAACCTAGAAGAGAAAGATGTGATTTCACCTAAAGATAATGTAAATACAAACCATACTCATGCACCTATCCTATATTGAGATTCATCAAAATGTGTTTTTCATATAGCTCCATTTCCTCTATCAAGTGAACAATATATATTTTGACATCAAAGACCACTATATCTCTTACATTCTAGGTCCCATAAACCATTTCGTTCTTAGTGGACATTAATCATCATATAAACACACAAATACCATGACTTGGAGATCTTTAATCAATCCATACACCTTGATATCCCTAATAGCTCATGTACATTATCTATAGTTATGCTCTTCTCTTTTATTTCAGTCATACCTTCTTTAGAAATAACATGAGACTTAATTTCCAGAGAAAATATATTATGAAACCATCCACAAAAACAGAAGAAAAGAGAAATCAACGCCTTAAAAATCAACCATTTCTAGGGGGCAACCTCCTTTACATTACATAAATGAACAATTCTTGGATGATACAAATGAAAAAACCTCCTTTCTATATATAGGAGTCCATGGGGTCACAATATAATCCTAGCCGACCTAAAAATAATAATGTAAGGGCACAACAATAACAATAGTGGCTTTTATGGGGCACAATAATAACAATATGGGGGCTACAAGGGTACAACAATAACAATAAGGGGGCTACACTAACAACAATAAGGGACTAAACTAGTAATATAGGGACCTAACATGCCCCTCTCCTTCAAAAAAGTGTTTTCCTCAATGCGTGAGTAGCTCTAGATGCTTTTGTATAAAATTCCCATCCTCCCATGTGGAATCATCAGTGGGTAAGTTCTTCCACTTGATGAGATACTCTGAAATTGAACGATTTCGTAGCTGTCGAGTTCTTATTTCCGTAACTGCTTCAGGTTCCAATATGATTTTTCCTTCCTCATCAAGTTCTGGAAATATTGTTTGAACTATAATTTTTTCACCTATAACCTTCTTTAAGCATGAAACATGGAAAACTGGGTGCACTCGAGAAGAAGCAGGAAGCTCCAATTTGTATGCCATAGTACCAATCTTTTGCAACACCTTGTAAGGACCATAGTACTTTGGCGATAATTTATTATCCTTGTTAGCTTTCTTGAGGGGCATTTGTTTGTATGGTTGTAGTTGTAAGAATACCCAGTCTCCTACATCAAAACTTCTCTCCCAGCGATGTTGATATGCCTGTTATTTCATTTAATTTTGTGACAAATTTAGGTTATCCTTTAAGAGTTGGAGAACTTGTTGTTGATGCTCGATGTGATCTTCCATTGATTTAACCTTAGAATTTTCTCTTAAAGATGATGTTATGGACAGTGGATGATATCCATAAAGTGCCATAAATAGAGTCATTTTTTCTGCAGTATGGAAGGAAGTGTTATACCACCATTCCACCAGAGGTAACCACTTGACCCATTGTGTTTGTTTATTAGATAAAAAACAACGAATGTGTCATTCCAAACATTTGTTCACTATCCCAGTTTGTCAATCGAATTGAGGATGATAAGATGAGCTATGAGCTAGTTGAGTTCCCAAACAAGAAAACAATTCCTTCCAAAAATTTCGAGTAAAAATGAGATATTTGTCGCTTAAAGTAATCTTTGGGTTTCCATGTAGCTTTTGAATTGTTTGCATAAATGAAGTAGCAACTATACTTGATTTAAATGGATGAGATAATGCACAAAAGTGTGCATACTTGGTAATTATATCAACTACCACCATGATGACACTCTTTCCTTCAGACTTAGGTAAACCTATGATAAAATACATTGAAACCTCCTCTAAATGTTGACTTGGAATGGATTAAAAGGTTGTAGAAGAATTGGGGTATTAATTGTCTCAATTTTATTTTTCTGGAAAACCAAACATTCCGCCACAAAATTTTGAATATCAGATTTAAGGCCATCCCAAAAAAAATCTTTCTTCACCTCATGGAAATTTTTTTAAAAACTTGAGTGTCCTCCGAAGGGAGAGGTGTGAAATTCCAAAAGAATATTTTGTTTTAGTTGGGAATTCTTACAAAGATATAAGCGATATTTGTACCATAAGGAATCATTTTTCCAACTAAATGTATCAAATGTACTAGAATATTGCTGCAACTTTGGAATGAGTGACCACACTTCTTCGTCATTCTTCCATTCATCCCTTGCTTCGGTTATCCAATCTGGTTGGATAATAGAAATGGCACAAAGCAATGCTTTCACCTCTTCATCCTTTCTTGAGATTGCATCTACAACAACATTTAGCTTCCCTTTTTTGTAGATGATTTCAAAGTCATAACCCAACATCTTTGTGACCCATTTTTGCTGCTCTTCTGAAGATAATATTTGTTCCAAAAAGTATTTAAGACGATTATGACCAATTTTTACCTTGAAGTGTCTTCCCATTAGGTAAGGTCACCATTTCTTTAGTGCATATAGTATTTCCAATATTTCCTTCTCATAAATAGTATTATGTAAATACTTTCCTTTGATTGGACGAATTTCAAAAGCAATGGTTCTTCCTTCTTGCATTAAAACAACACCATTTCCATTTCCTGAGGCATCACATTCCATAATAAATATTCTTGTGAAGCCTAGTGTATCTAAGATTGGTGCTAGGCACATTGCCTCTTTAAGATGTTCAAAGGCCTTAGTTGCTTCATGAGTCCATGAAAATGCATCTTTCTTCAATAATGTTGTTAGAGGTGATGTTATTCTCCCATAATTCTTAAAAAACTTGTGATAATGCCATGTTAACCTGAGAAATCCTCGCAACTGCTTTATGGTTGTGGAGACTTTCCATTACTTAATGGCTTTAATTTTGTTAGGGTCTACCTTAACACCCTCTTGAAATACAATATGACCCAGATATTCCACCTCTTGTACTCCAAAGAAACATTTGGAGGTTTTTTCATATAATTGTTTCTCCTCCAATAGTTTGATCACCCTGTCAACATGTTGAACATGATCCTTCTAAGACCTGCTATAGATTAGTATATCATCAAAAAATATTAACACAAATTTTCTAAGGAAGGGTTTGAAAATGGAATTCATCAACCCTTGAAATGTAGAAGGTGTGTTGGTAAGGCCATAAGGCATGACTAAAAATTCATAATGACCCTCATTAGTTCGAAATGTTGTTTTCGGAATATCTTCAACCTTCATTCTAATTTGATGATATCCTGAACAAAGATCCAACTTGGTAAAATAAATTGCTCCATGTAATTCATCCAATAATTCATTAATCACAGGAATGGGAAATTTATCTTTAATAGTGAGATTATTGAGCTCCCTATAATTTGGACACATGCGCCATGATCCATCCTTATTGTTTACCAATACTACTGGAGCAAAGAAAGAACTTTGACTAGGTTGAATTATACCAGCCTCTAACATTGCTGCAATCATACATTCAATTTCGCTCTTTTGGACATAAGGATATCGGTAAGGTATGATGTTTGGAGGAACACTTCCTGGAATCAAATGAATAGCATGATCATGACCATGAATAGGTGAGAGTCCTTTGTGAGTTTCAAACACCTTGGAATGATTGTCCAAGATTTTTTGGAGATCTAGAGAAATAGACGATTTTGATTTTGGAACTTCTAGTGAGCATAATTGTGCAATTACGCCTCGTTGTTCTTTCTTTAGAAGATTTTTCATGACATTAGAGCTTATTATATTTCCCGGTTTCCCTGTAATACCCCACAATTCAACTTCCTTTCCTTCCGAAAAAAATTTCAAGAAAAAATCTTGAAAATTAAAAGCTATCGTCCCCAAAGATTGTAACCATTGTACTCCTAGTACAACATCATCACCTCCCATTGGAATGGAAAGAATTGGACTATTCAATACATATTCCCCCATGGTTAGCTTGATATTATGGCATTTTCTAGAACAATTTATAGTTCTTCCATTTGCAACCATCACATGACACTTTGGTGCTGGGTATAGGAAGTAATTCAATTCCTTCGTTACCTTACAATGAATAAAATTGTGGGTACTACCAGAATCAATCTGTTAATGCTGGAATCAGTACTTGGACTGTTTCAAGCACCTGACCAGAAACATCCTAAAATCTAAGGCAATTTAATGATTTCGTTTATAAGATTGGTAGGTGGTTTAAACTCCCATTCACTGAAAAGAGATTTCAGTCAAATCCATTGTTCTACTAATGAGGGTATTAGGTCTAATGTGGTAGCAAGAGAGTGAGTTTCTAGCCTATGAGGGGAATAGAATGTGAAATGTAAGAAGAAATAGTAGGTCTGCAAGGCAGAAATCCACTGCTTTTGGTAGAAAATAACACAAGTAGCAATTTGTCAATATTTCAACAAGAGAAAGATATTTCTAGACTTACAATATTCTCATTGAAATATCATGGAAGATAAATGTTATAAGTGATGCTCTTTACACTGTCATCATGTATATTTCATCAAGAAAGCTCATTACGTGAGACTAATAAAAATTGATAAAACACATGACCATGTCAAGAGATTGATAAAAACACATAACAACATGAGGGATTGAAAACTGCCATTGAAGATAATAAGATATGGAAACAAAAGTGAAAATTAACAATACACACACCAGATTGATAATAAGTCTCAAAAGTTTCTTTCAATTTTATTCACTGAAAAGAGTACTAATAATATGAGCCAAGATTCTAAAACCACGAACCTTCATTACATAGCAGTTTTTCACATATATACAAAAATATAAAACTGTCATCTCCACAAAAGGAGTAAACCTGTTCCCAAAAGTTATCACAATCTCGTGCAAGAGATGTGGCTTATCCTAAAACTTTTATACAAAGTGTTAATAATCAAAATAAACAACATCAAGGCTAACAATTCGAAGTGGTTGTATGATGTGGCCGTCTATGGGAAGACTCCTCTTCTGTTTTGGTGCAACCAACTCCAAAAAAAGTGTAAATAGTAGTAAAAGTGACATCTTATTGTTCTTATAATGTTGCATGATGCCTTGTGGAAACATGCTAGTGCTCAGAGTAATGGTAGAAATCTGTTTCAGAGAAACTCTGTCATTGTTCCTTTCCTTTGGTTTCTTGTTTGTCGCGATAGGGTCTCGAATTAAACATGGAAATAGTGTTGGAGTGGAAAACCCCATATAGATAGGCTCCAAACAAAAGGATCGAGCATGTGAAAGATATGAGAAGGAGACACGTTGAATTGTGGGCCAGCGGGAGAAATAAAAGAGGAGCGGGAAATATGGAGGTTAAACAGGTTATGGAGGTGAATTGAAAGAGATAGTGGGGTTTCATTTTATTAGCGAGAGAGATTATTAAATTAATGATGAGTGGGAGGAGAAAACCTTTTATACATATATCGCAATCGCAGATCGGGGTCAGAAACATTTAAGCATAAGACAAAAGTGGGAGGGAATGCAATTTGCGATGGGGGTGATGACGTGGCAAGGAGGTTTGGATCGAGGGGGGTGCGAAATGTGGAGAGGACACGTAGCAGGAGGAGCAATGGAGAAAACAGCTTTTCAAACACCCTACCGCCCCCACCCTCCACCCCCCCGCCCCCCGTAGTGTTAAAAGCAGAATGGAGAAGGGGGGCCGAAAAGGCATGAGAACCATGGATCAAAGGGCAAGGAAGATCATGAGGTGTAACTGTTAGCACCTGAATTGGACCCCAGGCTGCAAAGGCAAAATAGGGTAACAAACTAAACCACGCTCAGCCTTGTAGCTAGCCCTACAAGGACAGGAGAGGGCTCTCTCCGTAATAGAATATTCAATGGAACACAATAAATTCATAGATATTAGGCTAGATAAAATGATGAGGATAAATATTTTAATAAAATGAAAGAACGAATTTCGGGGATGTGTGGGATATAAAGGGACAGTTGAAACGGGGAATTAAATTAGGACAAAGGGTATTTCATGGGGCAAGATAGGCAGGAAAATTAGCATATAAAATTTAATAAGGATGGGATGGAAAGACAGGTGAGGATTTGAAAAGTGCACAATGAATGTATCCTTTTCAAACAGAAGAAAAATACAGAGTATGAATGATTTCCCAAGGCAGAGCATATAAAATGGATTCTACCTTTCTATCTTGAAAGCATTCAAAGGAAATTTTTTATGGATGAATGGAACACATAACAATTCACATATGAAACAAAGGAGAAAAACAAATGCTAAATATCATACCACATGGATCCCACAAATCAGAGCTGCATCTCTTATTAGTTCCTGTCAAACTGTACAATGTAGCACAAAGATGTTTCTTCCACACTATTCCCCTACTTTCTCCTACTCAGACCTCCTTACAAATGATTTTACAATACAATAAATAATCTGAAATGTGGGAACATAGATCCACAGAAAAGGGAGCTGTCCTAATAGCTAAAGAACTGAAATACAATTATAGTAAAGAAATACAACAATCTGCCCCTGAAAATGAGGGACAACATTACATTGACTGCTTTGGAGATTTGTTGTTAGGCTGTATAAACGAAAATAGGCAATCCGATGAACAGATTCCCTATTTTTTTCTTTTGTAGATATCTTCATTTTATTTTAAGCCCTCGGCCCTTGGACTGTTCCTTTTCTTTCCTTTATTTCTTTGTTCTCTGAACTTTAATAAAATTTCATAGAAATAGAACTGAATGAAATTATATGCTTTGTGAAGGGTAAAATGAATTTTAAATGGGAAAAAGGAAGGGAGATGGAGGCAGGACCCGCACATAAATTGCAATCGAAATGAAATGGCGAAAGGATATCATTTTAAAACATAGTGCAATCGCAATCGGAATCGAGGGTAGAGCAGGGTAGTACATTACAAATATTGCGATGCAATGGGGAGAAATCCTTTTTAATAAACAAAGTGATGGAATTTTCACCTTTGCAAAGGAGAAATGGGTTTTATGATGAATGGCGGAGGATTTTAATGGTGGGACCGGGGTATAATCACAATCACAATATCAGAGGGCAGTGGGGTTAATCACATCGGGAGTATAGAATTTTGCGATGCGATCAGGAGTTGCGATGGAAATCTTGCGATCGGAGGAGGGCGTGATCAATCGCATCGAAGGGATTAAATCGGGGGTGCAATCGGGTCACATATATAACATTTGCGATGCGATCGGATCGAGGAAAGTTGTGATCAGTAGATCACATCAGAGATATTTGTGATTGGCTCATCGGGCAATACAAAAGAACTTTGCGATCTGCGATGGTGTGATCAAAGGATTTGAGATTTTGAAAACATTGCGATTGTGATTTATAACAATAAACTTTAAAACTTTATGTTATAAAGTTTTATTATATGCATAGTGGGGAAGTGGTTTATACGACGGGGAGGGGAAAAACGATTTATAAAGGAATATTAAACTTTAATAACACAAAGTTTAAAGGGAAAAATGGGGAAATAGGGGGGACTTAGGGAATAGAGGGCTTTTACTTCACTTAAATATAAGATTCAATTCAGAAGTTAGTTTTGAGAGTGTAGTATACCGTTGGAAAGCTCTTTCCGGGCTCTTTTTGATGGATCTGCTTTGAAGATGATCAGGCACTAAATATGCTACAAAAAACTTATCTGAAGGCAGGAACATTAATTTTGTGGGGATGACAGCCTCTGAATTGTGACTTATTACATACGATGATATAAAATTACATAACGAATGATAATAAAGGTAATCTAACACATTTTCACCTCAAAACATGGTTTTGAGGTGAAAATTACATCAAACTGAATAAAATTTCTCTTTGATTCTTCCTGGTGCTATGACATTTGGCTTACTTGGCTTCCTCATGACTTTGCTGATATTATTGATATTTGAATCATTAATTTGACCATGGTGAGACCCTAGAGACTAATGAGACCCATCCTATGACCTACTGATATGATTTAAAGAATAAGAGAAACGAATGACTAAAGACCATAGAAAGGAAGATCAACCAGTAATTCATGAGGGAAAACTGATAAAACAATACTACCATCAAATGAATCCATAACCTAGCGGAATGGTGAAATTTATTCGGTATGAGACACCTAATATGCAAATGCAAAAGAGCAGTTTTGATTACTGATGGCAGTATCACTAGACTGACACTAACATTGGCTCTAATGGGGATGGTAGCTCCTTGGAGGTGCCAAGAACACCGTAGACCAAGTAGCCTTATCCATTGGGCAATGGAGTCAAGAATGTCGAAAAATTGACACAAATGAAAACTGACTCTGACTCTAGACTAAGACTGAAACTGAAATAAAACCAAACCATACACATATCATCCAAGTTTTATAGCCTTCACCTCGGGCCCCAAACTTGAATGACTATGCACTTGAACTTTGCTTTTAGAAAAATAAAATGGTATATACAAAGATAATGAGAGATATTCTGATCCAGGTCTTCAACAATGGGAGTGCTTCAATAGCCTACCATTTACTGCTCCTCCAGGACAATC
This sequence comes from Pinus albicaulis, assembly GCA_034641835.2. Classification (NCBI taxonomy): domain Eukaryota; kingdom Viridiplantae; phylum Streptophyta; class Pinopsida; order Pinales; family Pinaceae; genus Pinus; species Pinus albicaulis. The sequence goes on along the minus strand of CM076584.1, from coordinate 1,227,324,211 downwards.
CTGGCCATCCATTTCTGAAAGTAAGAAGGCATTCTGATCCCTGTATGTTGTAATTCTGTATTGTCCCTTCCAAAGGTTGTCAAATTTACCGTGCTTCCCTTTGTCTTCATTTCTTGCATCCCATTTCAACACTACATCATCCACCTGAAACTTTTCTGCTTTAGTCTTCCTGTCATAGATCTTTTTAATCTTCTCCTACAACTGACTTGTTTTATGTGACACTTCTTCTCTTGTTTGTTGAAGGTGAATCATCTGGTTGAATCTTCGCTGGTTGTCATCCTCTTCACTTCCAACTTCTTGTAATAATCTCATAATTGGAACTATAAGAGAAGTAGGAAAGATAGCATCAGTACCATAAACCAGCTCAAAAGGTGACATACCTATTGATTTTTTACTGCTGACTCTGTCTGCCCACAGTGCATTGATAAGCTTCCGGTGCCAATTTATTTTGTTTGCCTCCAACATTTTCTTAATTATATTCATCAGCAACTTGTTCGATGACTCTTCCAGGCCGTTTCCTTGTGGATAATACGATGTTGAATGGCCCAGCACGATATTGTATTTATCACAGAAATCGATCATTTTCTTTGATCTGAACGCAGCTGCATTATCTGTGACAATTTTACATGGGCACCCAAAATGGGATAAAATATTTGATTCCAGGAATCGAATAATTACCGTGTCAGTCGCTTTCCTGGAAGGGATGGCCTCGATCCATTTCGTAAAGTAGTCTGTCCTAGTCAATATCCATCGATGCTGTGTTGAGGACGTGGGGTGAATTTCTCCTATAAAATCAAGCCCCCACTGCTGAAAGGGCGCATTCACTGAAACAGGTTTCAAAGGAAGTGGAAGCAATTTCTTCTTCCCTTGGAAAATTTGACATTCATGACATTTCATCACTGTTTTATATAAATCAGAAAACAATGTGGGCCAATAATACTCAACTCTCAATATCTTATTTGCTGTGGTTTTCCAAAACAGGTGACCACCACAGTCACCTTTATGGAAATCTTGCATTATCTTCTGAGCTTCTTCTTCAACCAGGAAATTTAGCAAAACTCCTCCCAGATCCTTCCAAAACAGAGAACTGTTCAAAATGCAATATTTTGCAGATTTAAGCTTCAAAGATCTACCTTTGCTCTTAGACATGCCTGGAGGAGGCGACAGATGCTGAAGAACATACACAATATCTGAATACCAAGGGGACTGCAGAAAAATATCTGAAATGGGAACCAGCAAACCTTCATCTTCCTCTTCCGACATTGCTGAAATGAGGTTTATATCTAAAGCACGCAGATTTGATTGAGCCATCAATTTCGCCAAGCCTTGGCCTTTGATCAACTTAGTAGGTTTGATCTCCAGATCGTACTCCAACATAGCTGCTATCCATTTTCCTCTTCGACCTTCTGGATCAGTTTGCATGAGCACATCCTTGACTGCTGCGTTAGGGACATATGCTGTAGTGTGTGAATGTAGAATATAGACCCTGAAATATTTCAATGCCTTGACAAGAGCCAATGCCTGCTTTTCAATAATATTATATCTTAAAGCAGCGTCTCTAATAGTCCTACTGAAAAAGGCGATTGGCTTTTCTACTTCATCTCTCTTTTGCATTAAAACAACAGCCATAGTATGCTCGGATGCAAACGAAAATATAATAAAATCTTGAGTATAGTCGGGACTAATCAGAACTAGGGCATTAGACAAAGCTAACTTTTCCAGATTGAATGATTTGATAGCTTCCTCACTCCACTTAACAGTGCTGTCTTTCTTCAACATATTGGTCATTTCTCTCAAATGCTCAGCTAGATTAGGTATAAATTTGAGTAAAAAATTCATCTTACCATTAAAGGCCTGAATCTCTTTCTTGTTTCGTGGAAGATCTATGAGCTGGATTGCCTCCACTCTAGCTCGATCTATGCGGATGCCATCTTTAGAGATGATGTGCCCAAAAATTTGCCCTCATCCATGGCAAAAAGGCTCTTTTTGGGATTGAGTGAAATCCCAAACTTTCTGCAACGCTGAAAAACCACTTTTAGATGGTGCAAATGCTCATCATATGAACTTGAAAACACTGTCAGATCATCCAAATAAACAACAAGAAAAACATCTTTTTCATTTGCAAAGGCAATGTCCATTGCACGCTGGAAGGTGGCTCCAGCATTTTTCAGTCCAAAGGGCATCTTGGCATACCGGAAGGTTCCCTAGGGTGTTGTGAAGGGAGTTTTATCTTGGTCTTTCTCATGCACCAAGATCTGGTTATACCCTGAGTAGCCATCAAGCAGTGAGATCCTAGATGCTCCAACTACTCTCTACAGAATATGGTCCATTTTCGGAAGTGGGTAATTATCCTTTAAGGATGCCTTATTCAAGTTCTGAAAGTCAATACACAGTCTTATTTCTCCAGTATTTTTACGCACTGGGACCAAATTTGAAATCCAATCAGAAAATCTAATAGGAACTATGATTCCTGCTTTGTACAACCTGTTTACCTCCTTTTCAATTGATGGCAGCAGCTTTGGATTGATTCTTCTCAGCTTCTGTCTGAAAGGCTTCTGATCCGGCTTGATAGGAATTGTATGCTGAATTATGTTCTTATCATACACTTTCAAATCTGAATAATCCCATGCAAATACATCAGAAAATTCAGAAAGAAATTTAACATACTTCTCCTTTACCTCAGGGGATAATGCCTTTGATAATTTGACAAACTTGGGTTGATCAGCTGTTCCAATATTCACATCTTCAACTCCTTTCTCTGTGGGCACCAAACTTGGTTTCTTTGCGACATCATCCTGATCAAAAAGCTCCTCTAGAGGTATGAGACCTCTAGGAATTACATTATCTTTTAGCTGTAATATGTCCATCTGGTTTTCTTCCAACTCCTGATCATCAATCTCATACTCACCCTCTATTGGAGTATCTTTGAATTTTCCATCACCCTGCAAAAATGCATTGATCTCATTATCATCCCAAAATACTTGCCAATACCTTAAATTGTCCGGAACAGCAGGCCTATGTTTGACATAGATCTCAAACTTATTGCTAGAGTTCATTGGAATCTTCAAGTTACTTGCAGTAGTGGCGAGAGAGTCAGAAATAATGTTCTGCATCCTAGGCACTGCTATCAAAGTATATTCTGGGAATGTTTTCAAAATTTCCAAGACTGCATTTCTGTATGCCCTCAATCTTGGATGTTTTTCTTGATATTCTCCCTTCACCTGTTTAATTATCAATTCGGAGTCGCCATATACAGAAATCCTTTTAGCATTCAACTTCTTCAAAATTTTGAGGCCTGCAATCAAAGCCTCATATTCTGCTTCATTGTTATAGCAATCAAAAGCTAACTTATAGGCACAAACTCTAACATTACTGGGAACCTTCTCAAGTTGAAAAACAGGAATTCTAATCCATATTCCAATGCCAGCTCCATCCTTACCAACAGCTCCATCAAAATCCATACTCCACAGGCCTTCTTCTTCTTCTTGAAGGTGCTGGAAATTTTCTTCTTTCTCCTCTTTACCTTGGCTGGTTTTTGGCTGTTCATTGTCCCTTTGCTGTTGGCAGGCAGGAGGCTCAGAAGTGTCTGCTGCTTTATCCTTTTCCTTTTTTAGGACCTGTCTAAAATTCTCTTAAATCTCAGGTATTTCATCCACTTGGACCAATTGAACATTCTCATCATTCAAACCACCATCAGAATACAAGACAAAAGACTCTAAGTCTGTATGGACAGCATTAATGGGATGATTTACAGGCTTGTCTTTGCTGGTAATCATATACTTCATTTTCTTTTCCCTATACAACTTCCTCAACTGGCCAAATATAGGGATAGTGGCATAGGAGAAGTCAAGTTGTATGGTTCCCTTAAGTTTTTCACCCCAAGACCTAGATAGAAGCATTCCAAATCTTGGTGGGACATCATCAACAACTATATCCATCAAGACATTCTTTGCTGGAATCTGGTCTAAAGACACTACCAAATCTTTAATTAAACCAATACAGTGGACCCTACTTGAGTCAAAGGAATACAAGTCATGATATTTACGAGTGATGTCAAGACCTAGCTTCTCGATAACAGCTTTGGGCATCAAATTATGTGAGGCCCCAGAGTCCAACATAGCATTATGCAGGATAAAATCATGTACTATAAGACTGAAGTAAAAAGGAGGGACTTCATTTTCTCCGGATTCTTCTGTGGCTGGACCGAAAATAAGCTCAGGGTAGTCGTCTTCTATGTTGACCGTATCAGAGATAGAATCGATTTGCAAGACTTTGGACACCTGAGTTTTATACACACTATTCTTTACCAACTCTGTGAGGGGCATAGACACCTTTAACTTAGAGATTTAATTTTCTAGATTAAAGGAGGGAGCTTTCTCTACCTCTTTAATGGGTGGGTCTTTCTTCTCTGTTGGCTCCTTTACTGTGTTCTGCTGGTTCTTCTCATTGGCTGTGTCAGCAACTGCAGGTGCTTTGCTAGAGGAAGGATCAGCCGGCTCCTTAGCTTTCTTTTGTGCATCGTTTTTCATTTGGAGTTCCTTCCTCTTTTGAATGGGGCTAACTGTAACCTCTCTGTTCCTTAGAGAGTACTGCCTTTGCTGAGCTGATAGAGCGTTCATATACCCTCTCTGATAGTCATCGGACTCTTCTTCCAGAACTGTATCATTGGCCAAAATGAAATTTTGGTCTTTTCGAATATCTGGAGTCGCCACTGTGTATTCTTCATCTTCTGTAAGGAAAATAGGCGCACCATCAGCCGTGAAAAAGTGATTAGCCTCAATCACAGGATCATCGTCATCTAAATCTGTCCCTTGCATGTAGTTCTGCTGCAAAGGAGTTTTGATTTGCTGTCGTGGTGGCGCAGTTTGGTATTGCATTCTCTGCTCTCTTTGTTTAATTCTAAATTGCGGCTACTGCCCTCTGAAGTTTGGATTTCTTATTTGAGGCTCAGGTCTATCTGCGATGGTTAACCTATCAACCATTTTTTCCACCGTTCTGATCAGAGTGTCCATTTTACTGTCCGAAGTAGAGGCCTCCTCTTTTATTGTGATTCTTTTCTCAGCTCTGGCTCGTGCTCTTTTAGCCAGCAGATTTGCTTCAACATTTACCGCTATCTTCTGCTTGTCTTCAAGTGAAGATGAATCTCTTTCACGCAGTTGATATGCCATGTCGGCATCAAATCCATCGGGAAATTTTAACAATGCCAGTCCCTCAGGAGGCTTCAAATTAGCTGGAATAGCATTATATGTAGCATTGAATCTCAAACAATAATCCTGCACGGTTTCACCCACATTCCTTTTAGTGTTCTCATATTCATACAGAATTTGGAGTGGGTTCTTTTTTACCTCCCATCGGTCCAGGAACTAAGTGTGCAACTCCTGCAACATGCGAATTTTTCCTGGAAGTAGGGCTCTAAACCACTTTCTGACTTCGCCTCCGAAACTTTGAACAAACAGCCTCATCATCACATTCTCTGCTTCTACCTCATGCAAATCAAAAAAGTCATTCATTTTATCAACATGCTGCTAAGCTGTGATGCTTTGAGTGGCATCAAAAATAGGAATTTTCTTTGATAGTCAGCAGGCATATCATTGAGAACCTGGGGTAAGACCAGAGGTGCATACCTGGCAGCCATAACTCTGGGTGGATTTACAACAAGATTTGTAGGATTTGAGGGAGGTGTTAATGGAGGAGATGAGAATTGGGAATTGACTGATGGGAATACTGATGAATTGGGAGGGGGAAAGGCTGTTCCTGATGATTCGGAAGGCTCGGGAGGATTAGTTACAGTGATGGACTGAGGAGAATTCAAAATGTAATCGTCAATGGAGGTATTTTCTCTTTGGACTTCAATATCCACAAGGAAGTCAGGATCTAAAACTGTATCATCAATGTCATTTTCAGACTTATTCCTAAATAAATAAAGCTCGAAATTTTTGTCAAAGGAAAGATCTTCTACAAAAAACCACTCACTGGGCCAAGTATAGGATCTGAAGACAGGTCCGGGGCTTAATGATCCTTCTTGTCTTCTAACAATTATTGGGATAAGATTTGGATTGTCAAACACAGGGGGAGGATTTGGATCTGGATTAGCCGGTGTATCTTCTTGAAGCCAGTGTGGTGAAATGTCTATTTTACAAAAATCTTATTCTGCAGCCTAGCAGAAATCTGAACATCATCTTTCAAAAGTCTGGAATTATTTGATGTACTGGGGAAAATCTTTGCAAGTCAGATGTTATTGTCTATTAAACTAGACCGGAGATTGACTGAAGCAACATTTATCTACTTATGCACTTGAAAAGCAATGTGCATTTCGAAGGCTACCTGGCATTACTTCAAGCTCAATTTGTAGCTTATAAAACAAATAACACTAACAAACAAACAATCTTGAACAACTATCCCCAGTGGAGTCGCCAGAGAATGTTAGCACCTGAATTGGACCCCAGGCTGCAAAGGCAAAACAAGGTAACAAACTAAACCACGCTCAACCTTGTAGCTAGCCCTACAAGGACAGGAGAGGGCTCTCTCCATAAAAGAATATTCAATGGAACACAATAAAGGACTGATATTAGGCTAGATAAAATGATAAGGATAAAGGTTTAATAAAATAAATGAATGAATGAATTTCAGGGATGTGTGGGATATGAAGGGACAGTTTGAAACCGGGAATTAAATCAGAACACAGGGTATTTCATGGGGCAAGATAGGCAAAAAAAATAGCAAATTAAAATTTAATAAGGATGGAATGGAAAGACTAGTGAAGAGCTGAAAATGGCACAATAAATGGATCTCTTTCAAACAGCAGAAAACACACAGAGCATGAATGATTTCCCAAGGCAGAGCATATAAAATGGATTCTACCTTTCTATCTTGAAAACATTTAAAAGAAATGTTTATGGATGAATGGAACACATAACAATTCACATATGAAACAAAGGAGTGAACAAATGCTAAATTTCATACCACATGGATCCCACAAATCAGAGCTGCATCTCTTATTAATTCCTGTCAAACTGTACAATGTAGCGCAGAGATGTTTTTCCACACTATTCCCCTACTTTCTCCTACTCCGAAAAAAAAACTTCTTTACAAATGATTTATAATACAATAAATAAACTGAAATGTGGGAACACAAATCCACAGAAGTGGGGGCTGTTCTAATAGCTGAAATACAATCACAGAAAGTAATACAACAATTTGCCCCTGAAAGTGAGGGACAACATTACATTGACTGCTTTGGAGATTTGTTGTTAGGCAGTATAAACAAAAATAGGTAATCTGGTGAACAGATCTCCTATTTTTTGCTTTTGTAGATATCTTCATTTTATTTTAAGCTCTTAGCCCTTGGACTGTTCCTTTGCTTTCCTTTAATTTCTGACCTTTTTAATAAAATGTCGTAGAAATAGAACCGAACGAAATTATATGCTTTGTGAAGGGAAAAATGTATTTTAAATGGGAAAAAGGAAGGGAGATGACGGCGGGACCCACATGGAAATCGCAATCAGATTCGAAGCAAGGAATGATTGCAATCGCAAAATTTGCGATGTGATCGGAGGAGGGGGCAGGACTTGCGATCGAAGTATTTGCGATGCGATCAGAGTTTTGTGTGATTGATCGCATCGCAAATATTTTCGATTTGCGATGGTGCGATCAATTGCATTGGGGTCTATTGCGATGGTGCGATCAAAAGGGGATTTGCGATGGTGCGATCAAAGGAGGATTTGTGATAGTAAGCGGGGTTTAAAACTTAAACTTTATTATAAAGTTTACGGGGTCATGGAAAAGGGGAAGTGGTTATTACGGTGGGGAATATATATGTAATAAACTTTATATTAAAGTTTGGGGGTAATGGTGGGGAAGTGGTTTGGGAAGATCGCATTTGTATCTATAATGCGATTTTAATCGTGCGACTATGTATTTCGGAAAAAGGGTGGGGGGAAAGGGGTTCTTAAAGGGAAATGAACATTAATTTTAAAGGGAAAAATGGGGAAATAGGGGAGACTTAGGGAATAGAGGGCCTTTACTTCACTTAAGCATAAAATTCACTTCAGAAGTCAGTTTTGAGAGTGTAGCATACCGTTAGAAAGCTCTTTCCGGGCTCTTTCTGATGGATTTGCTTTGAAGATTATCTGGCACTAAATATGCTGCGAAAAACTTCTTTGAAGGCAGGAACATTATTTTTGTGGAGATGACAGCTTCCAAATTGTGACTTATGATGATATAAAATTACATAATGAATGATAATAAAGGTAAACTATCATGTTTTCATCTCAAAACATGGTTTTGAAGTGAAAATTACATCAAGATGAATAAAATGTTTCTTTGATTCTTTCTGGTGCTGTGACTTTGAGCTTATTGACATCCTCATGACCTTGCTAATATTATTAATGCTTGACTCATTAATTTTGACCATGGTGAGACCCTAGAAACTAATGAGACCCATCCTATGACCTACTGATATGATTTAAAGAATAAAAGTGACTAAAAGACCACAAAAATGAAGATCAGCAAGTACCTCATTAGGGAAAACTGATAAAACAATACTACCATCAAATTAATCCATGACCTAGCGGAATGGTGAAATTTATTCGGTAAGAGACACCTAATATGCAAATGCAAAAGAGTAGTTTTGATAACTGACGGTAGTATGACTAGACTGACACTAACAGTAACGACCAGTGGAAATCGCAATCGCATTTCGACGTTTATAACAGATTCCTAAGTGTCTATCCTCCGGAGCTTGCGAATTGTGATATGTGAATGGATCCCACCAATATCGCACATCGCACTTTGGCGTTTATAACATGATCCCAAGTGCCTATCCTCCAGAGCTTGCGATGTGTGATGGGGAAAGGGTGACGTGGTAGGGAAAGTTAGGTCCCTTTAGTATCGCATCAGAAGATTTGTGGAGTGGCAAATGAATGTGGCAAGGATTTTTGCGATATGCGATTAGCGATGATGACGTGGGAGGAAAGGGTCCCACTCAATATCGTAATTGGGGAAATGAGGAAGCGGAAGTGAATGTGGTAAGTGAAATTTGTGAAAATGCAATGCGAAAAGGTAGGTGGGCCCCATTAAACGACTTTTAAAAGCGTATAAGTGAAAAATTCGTTAAGTCAATGAATATGGTAAAATTTGTCAGAATCATAATATAAAGGATTTTTCTAAAACATTTCGAATGTTATGAAACGGATCAAAAAGAAATGATGGGTCCCAGCAATATCACATATCAGAAAGTTTGTAGGATTCGCCAATGGTTACATGTATAAGGTTTGAATATGCGATAGAAGGTAAGGTAAAAAGGGTATAATATGATATGGCTATTAGTGGGTGTGCGGAGCTGCTTTTTAACTATAAAAATTGAATTTTAATAGTTAAAAATAGGTTTTGAAAGAAATGAAACGTTGGACTTTGGGTTTTTTGTTTAAATGAAAGGTAAAAGAGGGAAAATGAAATGAATGAAGGTAGGAATAAAATTTTCTCACCACTACACTTTGAAAGCGACACTTTCATCTTACAACCGAACTGAAAAGACAGATTGATCCCTTCGAGAATGATGACCAGACTTTGAAAATCTTTGAAAAAATTGCAGTGCTAACAATGGATCCTATTGGGGATGAATTCCTCCTTGTGAGGCTTCAAGGACTGTAGAATCAGTGCCTTAAAATCTCTTTAAACTTAGAAGACTTCTTGGAAATTATGAATAGAACTGAGCATTGACTGACTGGACTCAAAACTGACCATATATACAGACACAAACACCATTGGGCATGGATTTTTATTGACACATCACACCGGATATTTAAAATGGAATGACTCAATTGACTTACTATACATTTAAGAAATTTTTAAGAAAATGACCATTAATTGGGCCTCCAATCAGTTGATCATCATCTAGATGTTTGAGCAGAAAAGTATTGTTTTCCAAAACTTCAGCAATTCTAAATGGCCCAAACCATAGATTGTCAAACTTACCATGCTTTCCATGGTCTTCTCTCCTGACATCCCAACGTAGCACCAAATAATTCTTCTCAAATAACTGTTGATTTTCTCTTTTGTCAAAGACAGATTTGACTTTAGTTGATACTTCTATACTTTATCCATCGATGATTATCTGATTTGGTGTGCCTCTATCAACTTCTGCATTCTCCTTTGGATTGGATTTTCTCATCAACTTCATCTTGCAGGAAATTCATCACAAGAAGAACTAATTGCAAAGGCATTACAACATCAGTACCATATACAAGCTGAAAGGGAGACATTCCAATTTATTTTTAACCACTTACGCTATCTTCCCAAAGAGCATGTATCGGCTGAGTGTCCCAATTTCTCTTATTTTCAGGCAACATTTTCTTAATGATCCTCACCAAAATTTTATTCGATGACTCAGCTAATCCATTACATTGAGGGTAAGAAGGCGTGGAATGAGTCAATTTAATTCTGTATTGCTGACAAAATCTATACATCTTAGTAGACTTAAAGGCCATTGAATTATCAGTTACTAATTTTTGTGGACAACTAAATCTGGACATAATATTTTACAACATAAATTTGATAATTACCGTATTAGTAGCGTTTCTGGTTAGTACAATTTCAATCCATTTAGTAAAATAGTCTGTAGCTGTGAGAATCCATATATATTGTCCTGATGAAGGTGGATGAATTTCACCAATGAAGTCTAACCCCCATTGCTGGAAATGAACATCCACTGAAATAGGAATAAGAGGTAATGATAGCAATTTTTGTTTACCAGCAAATTTCTGACATTCGACACAGCTCCTGAATTTGGCAAAAACATCAGAGAAAAGAGTTGGAAAATAATAGCCAGCTCTTAAAATTTTGTTTGCAGTGGCTTTCCAATACAATAGCCCTCCACACACTCCTGCATGTATCTCTGTCATAATCTCTTGGGATTCAGCTTCATCTACACATGTTAATAAGACTCCAACAGGGTCTTTCCTATAAAGATGGTCTTCCAAAATGCAATACTTCACAGCTCTCAATTTGAAATCTCTCCTTTTTGACTTCTCCATTTCAGTGGGACAGTTGAAATTTAACAAAAAGTATACTATATCCTTGTAATAATCCGAATGAAATATTTCAGGATAATTAGAAATACCTTCTCCATCTTCTTCTTCAGCTACCTCTACATTCAGATTTAAAGCCTTGTAGTTAGATTCCACCATCAAGCGAGCCAAGCCTTGACCTTTTATCAATTTAGTTGGTCTGATCTCAATATCAAATTCTAGAATTTTGGTCAACCGTCGTCCTCTCCTACCATCTGTATCTAGCTGCAGCAATACATCTTTAACAATAATATTTCGCACAAAAGCAACATTTTTTGAATGTAGCACATAAACTCGAAAAGACTTCAAAACCTTAACTAGTGCATATGCATGCTTTTTTAGTCAGGTTGTATTTTAATTTAGCATCTCTTAAAGCATGACTGAAAAATGAGATAGGCTGCTCTAAACCTTCTTTGTTCTTCTGTAACAAGGCAACTGCAATTATCTCTTCTGAAGCATATGAAAAAATCAAAAAATGTTTTTCAAAATCAGGACTAATCAAAACTGGAGCTTCAGTCAAGGCAGACTTGATTGTTGAAGAAGAATTCTTTGTTTCATCTCGCCATTTAAATTCTGCATCTTTTTTTAGCAAGACATTTATGTGTTTGATCAGTTCTGCAAAGGTTGGAACAAAGCGACTCAGAAAATTGATTTTCCCTAAAAATGACTGCAATTATTTTTTATTCCTTGGCAAACCAATCTTTTGAATAGTTTATACTCTTCCCAAATCAATACAGATGCCACTTTCTGTTACAATATGTCCCATTAATTTCTCTTCTTGGACAGCAAAAGATGAATTTTTTGGGTTCAAGGACAAACCAAACTTTCTGCATTTGTCAAAAACTTGTTTCAAATGTTTCAAGTGGTCTTCATCAGATTTTGAATAGATTGTGATGTCATCCAAATAGATGACTACAAATCTATATTTTTCTCTCGCAAAGGCAATATCCATTGCCCGCTGAAAATTTGCGTCTACATTCATCAGACCAAATGGCATTTTGTTGTACATGAATGTACCCCAGGCTGTGGTAAATGCTTTATTTTCTCTGTCTTGCCTGTCAACTGAAATTTGATTATAGCCTGAAAAGCCATCAATGATTAACGAAATTTTGGATCCTACAACCTTCTGCAAAATATAATCCATCTTGGGCAGTGGATAATTATCTTTTAATGAACACCGGTTCAGGTTGCGAAAATCGACACAAATGCTTATCTCTCCATTCTTCTTCCAAACTGGAACTATATTAGCTACCTAGTTAGAAAATCTCAAAGGCGGAATTATCTTTGCTTTCCATAATTTTTTGATTTCTTTCTCAATGATTGGGAGCAGCATGGGATTGATATGTCTGTTTTTTGTGTTATAGGCTTTGCATCTGTCTTCAAAGGAATCTTGTGCTCCATTATGCTTTTATCATAAGTTTTCAGCTCATTATAAGACCATGCAAAAATAGCAGCAAATTCTTTCAACAACTTGATATATTTTGTTCTGGTTTTGAAGAGAAAGGAATTTGGACACTTTGACTAATTTTGGTTGATCTTCTGTGAAAATGTTACATCATATTGTACTCTCTCCTTCAAATTTACTTTCAGGCTTGAGAAAAACATCATTATTATCGAACAATATTTCTAAAGGGACTAAGCCTTTAGGAATATAGTTAGTTTTCAGATCTATATGTTCTTCCCAACCATGCTTTTCTTAAAAGGCTTGCTATTTTGATTTTCAACAATGTCCTGCTCATCATCAATTTGTATATCTACAAACTCTTCAACACACTCTAACAATTTTTGAATTTCCTTGTCATCCTCAAATACTTGCCAGTAATGTTATCAGGAATTGAAGGTATGTTTTTTATTTGAACATCATAGGTTGCCTTGACATCTAGAGGAACTTTGAAATTACTAGCAACAATAGCTAGTGAATCAACCATTTGATTTTTCTCTCCAGCGACAAAATTTATATTAAATGATGAAAAATAATGCTCAATCAATCTCACTTCATTCCTATAATTTTTCAACATGGAATTTTTTACTTGGTAGTTGTTTCTCACCTGCTTTATCACCAACTCTGAATCACCAAAAGCAATCAGCTGCTCTGCTCCCAAATCTTTCGTTTCCTTCATACCCAGCACAAGCGCCTCATATTCAGCAGTGTTGTTAGTGGTAGCAAATTGCAGTTTATATGATACAGTTACCCTTTGCTGAGTGGGAGAAAAGAGGACTACACCAGCGCCTGATCCTTCTCTTGATGAGGCTCCATCAAAGTACAATTTACAGATCTGTCCTCCCTCTAAATGTTGCTCATTTCTACCTTGAAAGTGATGTTTTTCAGTGATTTCAAGCTGGAAATTGTTATCATCAGTAGCAAGGTATAGTATTAATGACCCCAATTCCTTTTTTTCATCATATATGGGATGGTTTGAAGGATTATGCTGATCACTAATGATGTAGGCCATTTGGGTTTCCCTATGCAGCCTTTTGAGTTCCCCTCCAAACATTGGGATTGTGGCATATGACATGTCCATCTGAAGAGTGTCTCCCAATTTTTTAGACTAAGATCTGGAAAGCAACATCCCGAATCTAGAAGGTATGTTTGTAACTACAATTTCCATCACTAAGATCTTCATAGGCAACTGGGTAAGGTAAACAACCAAATCCTTGATCACTCCTAGACACTTCACTTTTTTGGAATCAAAGGTGTATAGGCCATGGTATTGCTTGGTGATCTCTAATCCTAGTTCATCCATGACCTTCTTTGGCATCAGATTATGAGAAGCTCCAGAATCTAGTTAACAATTATGCACAATTTGTCATATATATTGAGTGACAGGTGGAAAGGTGGCGAGTTGTCATCATTTTGGTCTTGGACATGACAACCTAGATAAATAGTGGGATGCTCATCCTCAAGGTTGAATGAATCGAGAGTGAGGGGTGGTTGTAGCAGACTTTTAAAAGACTCTTTATATGCTGGATTTTTCAACAATTCTAGAAGTGGGACCGGAATTTTGATTTTTTTCAATTCAGATTTGAAATTGAAATAAATTGGAACTAATTCCTTATTTTTTGTAGTGATTTTGACAATTAAGGCAGAATTTTGAGGTGGAGGAACCTCATTGACCTTGGCCTTCTATTTAGCAACTTGCTTATCTTAATCTGATTTTTGTTGAGGTCGCTGAACATGACCTTTGGACCTGTTGTAGCCTAATTTGACTCAGGTAAAGGTCAAGAGAGGTTCTGAGCAATTCAAGGTTATTGAGGAACAATTGTTAAAATTTCAAGAAGACCTGTAATATGCTCAAAATGATAACCACAAGCTCAACGAGGATTCGTCATCACATGTGCACTAGAACCAAAATCAAGGAAGTAGCAGCACTAGAGGTGTAATCTAAGCTAGAGGAGCAGCAAAGAGAAAAACGTGCAGGAGGGATCAAGTCGAGCTTATTCGCGTGTAGAACAGTTGAAGACCGATTGAAGCGTTTAGAACATTACATACAGGTCAAGGTCGAGTCGAGCGTATTCGCAAGCTCATGAGAATTACACCATGGAGAAACAAATGAATTTCCCTAAGGCAGAGAAATGGCGCATTTCTCTTAAAAACTTAAGAGTTTTGGAGGAGGCACAAAGGGAAAAACAGACGGTCAGGATCAAAGCGCAGAACTGAAACGGAGAGATAGACGAAGGAGATTGTATCGCATGTCACATTTGGTAAAAAGATACAAGTTTGAAATATGGTTAAACTTGTGATATTGCGATGCAATGCGATCACATATCACACATCGCAAGGTTAGGAGGAGATGCTCAGAGAGAGAGAGAGAGTTATGATGATTTTCCCAAGGTCACCTCTTTGAAATGAAATTTGAGAGCCTGCAAAAACCCTAAATTCCACAGATCATATCTCCGAAAATATTGCGAACCAAGATCTGATTTTACACGAAGTTCCTTAGGATTTCTTCGCAAATGGGTTTCTTTTCTAGCTTCTGAAACTTGGTAGAAAAATTTTATAGTGAAAATTCCACGATAACCTGTTTGAAGCAACGAAATCCTAGAATTCAAAGCTCTGATACCAAATGTTATGAAACCAGCTCCAAAAATAGAAGAAAAGAGAGATCAACACCTTTGAAATCAGTGATTTCGAGGGGAAAACCTCCTTTACATTACATAAATGAACAATTCTTAGATGATACAAATGGCAAAACCTCCTTTCTATATATAAGAGTCCATGGGGTCACAATATAATCCTAGTTGACTTAACAATAATAATGTAAAGGCACAACAATAACAATAGTGGCTTTTATGGGGCACAATAATAACAATCTGGGGGCTACATGGGTACAACAATAAAAATAAGGGGGCTACAAAAATTAAACCATTTGATTCATAAACAGTTTTAGGCATACCTTCTTGTTCTATCTTTTGAATTCTAAGCAAGTGTCCTCAATATGGAACTCTTGACAACCTCTACCACAAGTCTTTTATTTCCAACATAATGGTGTGATCGATGGGCACAATAAGACTTAGGTCTTTCTTGCTTCTATTCCAATGAAAACCAAAATTTCTTTTGGGTTGATATTGACTTTGTTATGTTCTATCCATTTGAACCAACCAATTTTTCCCTCTTGAGATAAACACTTGGAGTTTCTTCACTATCTCTATCAATTTTATCATTATATCTGGTGCTAGATTAGCATAATTAATCACAATGGACTTTGTTTCAACTCTAGAAGTTGATGCTCTTGAAGACCCAAATGAGTCGACCTTCCCTATGGCCACCATATTCTACTTTATCGTCATTACTTGAACATCAAATGAATTTATGTGATATGTAAGAATGGACATACTTTGAGGTATAATTTCTTTGTTAAGCTTCTTAAATATCTGAGAAAATTTCTTGTTTAACTCTTAAACCATCTCATTCTCATTCATTTTCACTCCATTCAAAGTGGCAGTATGAATCTATCATTCTTCCTTTCTTCCCATCACTTGGGGAATACTCTTTAGCATTCTTTTGAAGCGTTGATGTCGCGTGCTAAAATTGTAAACCAATCAATTGCATCATCCTCCACAACCAAGACAAACAATATCAGGATGTCATAAGTGGGATGTCTTGAGTACTCCTTTGAATGCCTTTAAATGGTAGTCTACATTGATTTCATTGTTTCCTTGGAATGTTTTTTTGTGGCCTTACATGGTATCATGAGGAATTCCAACTATATTAGAAAGATTCAATGGCTTATACCTATTATCCAACCAAGGTGCCCGCATGGTACTTGTAATGAAATGCCTTAGATTATGAAAATCAAGTACCTTATATCTTCAATAAAATCAATTTTTTGAAATACCTGAATCTTGTGATATATAAGTTGATTTGATCACTCATTTTCTTTTATAATATATGTTTGGTTGATGGAACAAAATTTTGCAAGGAGCTTCTCATGGAGTATCTCCTTCTCCATTTTCCTTTAAGTGGATTTTCCAAATGAGGTCTCATTTTTTAAGTATAATTTTTTAGGTTGTAGAAAATGGACTATATCTTCAATAGTTGCACCAATTTGTTATCTTTGAAACCCACACTTCAATTAGGAAGGTTTCCCAATGTCACCTTAATAACACTTCCTCTCCCTTTGGGTCAATTATTTTTCAACATGAGGGAGAAATCCTAGGAAAATTAGGTTAAGATGTCTTGGATTAAACAATGACTCATGTCAATCTATTTGGGATATAGAATCAAGGTTAGATCAAGATGGTTGACATAGTATGGATGGAGATGTAATTACATTGTAATTAACAAGCTCTGATCAACAACATGGACCCCTTTAATATGCAAAAATTAAGAAAGGGCCCAGAGGTGGATCTCTTTTACAATTACAAATTAGCAATGATAATGTGCAACCATGAACAATAAAACACTAGCAACGGCCTCTTAGAATATAGAAATGACAGCAGAATACCAAGTATGAAACAATGATAAACAAGAAGTTACAAGAAGAGTTTCACCTGAACCTTACTCTTTTTTCTTGAGATATAATTGCCCTTCTTTAATAGATCATGGCCACAGATTCACAAAGGTAACTTATGCAATCAAATTCAATGATGAAAAGATAAAAGAAAATGATGAACCTCACATGGAAAATGCCCTTAGACTTCATTGCTTCAATTAAATCTTCAATCAAGCCCTTGGAACTTTTTCACATTATTTTCATGCTTTCTTTGGCCCATAAAATTCTTGGAACTTATATGCTTCTTCCTTGAAAAAATCCCTAATTAGGACAATCCTACATAACACCTTTTAGGCTTTGACAAATCTACTAAATGACAACATGGTGGCCCCCAAGGCTAGGACACACCATCCAAAAGTTTACAACAGCTCTAGGGCATCACCTTTTCCGCCACATAAACACTCCTCATAGATGACACTATTCCTTCATTGAATTTTAACTCACTTCTTTTTCTCCATTAGCTACAGGCCTACATCTCCATAACTTAGGCTATACTTATTAATTAACCTTTCTATCATTTGGGGACCCCCCTACTAGGGCTGCCCCCTACGTAACTTAATTCCAATGGCCAAATTAATCCTTCTAGGTGTACTTTGCCTCTTCTCTTGCTCAGATGTAGATAATATAATTGACTTTTTCAGCGTAGAACAGAGAACTTAGAATTATTTGTCTTTGTTGTGGCCCATATTGTAAACATTATATGACAGTTCGAGTTATCGATTGCATATTACAACTCTTTGGTCATGATGCCCTATTTCATTTCACTGTTGATGCTATTTCTTACAATTTGTTGATGAAAAATGTTATTTGTTGAAACTTGAAACTAGAAGGTTGATGTAATGGTAGATCATTTGATAACAATGCTATAATTTATCCATGGTAAATCCTGATGTTATTTTGGTGCTAGATGGTTGATGCTTCAATAATTATCATTAATCTACTACAAAGATTTATGTTTTCATATTTGCTGCAATTAGTTCACCATTCTTGATGTTTTATTTTAATATATACGCATCAATATGTGTGTGTGTGTAACATTCTCAGAACACTTCCCAATCAGACTCTTTCAGAAATTGGCACTTCCACCCTCCCACTTCCCTCTTTGCGCTCTTGCTCTCAACAGCGATGGTCTGAAGTTTTGGTCATGCTTATTAATACCTACGAAGATGATACAAAACATTTATTCCATGGTATTTTATACCCTTCAAAAGACACCTACTAACATTCAGAAGAAAGAAATAAATGGTAAAATTCTAATTCATGTTGCTTTAATATTGTCAGGTGGTATAGAAATCATGAATACCAATTTCAAATGCCTTCCTCCCTTCCTTTAGTGGCTCAGCCAATCCTTCTCATACCTATATGTAGAGAAATAGCATAATTTGATATTTTTATTAGATCCAATGATAATTTCCTTACACTATTTACACTGGAACAGCATAAAAAATGAAGATTTCGTAACTATGCAGAGGAAGAAAATACAGTTGATGCAATTTCTCAGCAATACTTTAAGCTTCCAAGTTAATCATTAAATCGTTGAGGGAATCAAAAGAATTTAAATGTTTATTTTAACATGCAGAACCACTCTGTGACCATCATCATTGTTGAGATGGATTAGAAGGTAAATCTGCAACATCCATTGCTGGAGTTCTATCTACTGGCATGTTTGGCTTTGCTTGAACTTCAGAACTGTACCCATCCTTCTGGAGTCTCCGCAAGTTTTCATAAGTCATGAAAGTAAGAGCAGAAGCAGGAATAACCCATGCCACACGAGGGGCCCATCCTTGTAAGAAACCACTGATGCCTTCCTCCTTCCAAATTGTTCTTAAAGCATCCATCCATCCTTCATATCTGGAAAAGCAATTGTCCCAATGCTGAGTTTTTCCCACTACTCATGTTAATTGACATTGTATTATTAACAAGCCAGATGAACATATCCAACATGGAATGCAATAAAATTAGCCCTCTTTGTAGTAGATGAAACACAAAGGCCTTTCAATATCCTTGCATCATTTATACCTGACTGTAGTTCCTTGCACCTGAAGGCGTGTCTTCATGACATCCATTGGTGTTGTAAGATAAGCACTCAAACCTGTCAATTGGAAAACTCATCAACCGTGGGATGGCTCCAGATGGAAAGAAATTTCATGCCATTTGAAGTGAAGTGTAGATGGCATGAACAGAAAGGTTACACGTACCCCCTGCAACCCCTCCCATAACAAGCTCTTCAAGAAAATTGCAATGGTGCGCTGTACTTCCATATTCCACTGCTTCTTTCAGGGACTCATAAAAAACAATCTAGTGAAAATAATAAACCTGGATTGGTCAGCTGTTTCAGCATGAGGACACAAATGAATACAAACCTTAGAAACTAATATCTAAGAGTTGACAACAGACAGCATAGCATTCACCTGAAAGCCAGCAAATGGGACATCCCTTACAAGAGTGGAAAAATAACTGCATGCAAAACCAGGAAAATATTTGTCAACAGAAGGTTAGAAAGAAAGGATCCCTGCATTTGTCTATAGTAGAATAGACTTATTATACATACCCAGCATAAAGACCTTGAAGACCTTCAGACTTCAAAATAGAGATTCCAACATTAAATAATCCAGAGTAATATTGATATGTTGGTTTTTTCAAAGCTTTGGAGGTGGCTGTATGTTGTCTTGTAGCTGCATACCATGTTTTCTTGCTCCCTTGCACCTGCATCCGCTGCTTCATCACTTCACAGGGCACATACACAACTGATGCAACAATATCACCTGGCAGAGAAACAATTTTAAAAAGCAAATAAGTAAGCAGTACAGAATTAAAAAATAGAGATGAAATGTAAAACTTCCAGAATATGAACGAATTATAGAAGAAATATAATTTACCTCATAACAAGATCTTTACAAAATAATTTAGTAAGTTACATTCCAAGCTATTAATTCGATGATAAAATTAAAAATTCAATTAAGCTTCACTGCTACAGAAATCGTTCAAAGTGATTACTAATTATAGAGAACTGAAGTGGATATGTCGTCTTTGAAAGTCAAGAAATTCCCCCAAGAAAAGGAAAAATTCAAAATCAACTCCTTGCGCAAAAATGAGATATGCAGTTTCAGGATATGAGAATCAATCTTCCCAACAAGGTTCTTAAAATTGGAAATGAATCGAAGCTAAAATGGTAACCTAACGTGTACAAAAAACATGATATGGTCTTAGGTGGCATAAATTGTCTCTATTGATTAACATTAGTATACAATGAGCAGTAAGGTTTCAATAAGAGTCACCTAATTTCACAAACTAATCTACTTTAAAAATATTGAGTTTCTGGTCTTTGCTCCCAAAAGGATTATTCTTGCTTTGATGATTACATGACATGAACTATAATGACAGCACAATAATGCATCCATGAAAGACAACAATGTGGCCAGAGCCAATTTTATGAAATAGCCAATCCACAAGATTGTTTTGTGAGAGTAATTATTTGAAGCTTTTAGTACAATGTTAAAGTTCATATTGGATTTAATTATCTGATCAATGTAATTTAGCTCAACACACTCAACAAAGGATTGAAGCATCAGTTGTTGAGCCTTTCAATTAAACAACAACAGTAGGGCATTAAATGATGTTTTTAGTGTAACATTCCCTCCCACCCCCTTGGCTTTTCTTGGGCTATGGGAGGCATTACCAGTTTGTTTTTGTAATGTACCCAACCCCTTCTATCTGGTTGAAGGAATAGGGTATAAAAAAAAAAATCTTTCCTCCTACTACAACTGTCTTCGATTTGGCGCCTCTTGCCACCATTGGAATCAATCTCGGCGGTTTCTCAGAGTCACCAAGTGATCACCGGCTAAGCCTATAGGCTCAGCCTGTTTAAGCCCTTTGCGGGCTAAATTCCCTTTGTGACTGGCTCAGCACCAGTGGTCTTGTTTCTCCGCAAAACGACCAAAGGCTGAGTGCTACGCTGTTAATTTTGGGCAACTAGGTCCAAACTCCATGTTGTACTGCTCAGATGATGATGCCAATATTTTTATTGGATTCCTCTTCCGGAGAGGTGCAAGATCGATCTAAAGATCATCTTGATCGAATGAGCAGAACATTTATTTTGAATTTATTCCACATGTGAAAGGTCGGCCAGATTTATCCCACATGCCTAAGAGATGTGTCACACACCCCCACAGATGGAATATATATTGGAGACTTGGAGGTCATTTCACTCACTCACATTTTGGAGGCATTCTCTTCTCTCACGGATGGTGCTGCGACTAGGGCTTCTCATGGTGCAACGTTAGGGCTTCTCTTGATGCAACATTTTGGATGCAGTGTTTTGATGATCTGTCTTGGGGTTGTGTGACACATTCGTTTGGCTAACCTAATGGAGACTTTGCTGGTTGAAGCATCCTGCTGATCGTTGTAACGCCACCATTCTACATCTCTGTTTTTCAAATCAATTAGTGTTATTGGCTTGTCTTCCATCAATCTATTGGTATGTTCTATCAGCATTTTACTTTCATGTGATTGCTATTTGGGCCCTAGAAGTTTAAAGTAAATTTGCATCTAGCATAGAACATCTTCAGAAATTTACATAGGCCCTAACTTCCTAGCCCCTTCTTACTTCCTTGCGTCCCTAGTTTGCTTCTACACGAAGTCACTGAAGGTTAGCACTTATCTTGTAGCCCTCAATCCCAATGCAATAAGCTTGTGCCTCATTTACACCGGCCGAGGTCACACTGTCAGGTTGACACGTCCCGTGGGGACCGCTCGACCTCACCTCCATGTGAAAATTCCTACTCCCGGAATCCTATTGCAGCAAACTGATATTACTTCTCCTACTTGATAAATTATACAAGTTATCTATGTTGCATGGGTTCCCGAACCCAGGGGTGGGGTTCTCCAGCCCGTCCCAGGTTCTCGAACCCAAGAACCGAATTCGGGTACGGGTTCTTCCGAAACGAACCCATAAGAATCGAGTTCTACCAAGAATCGGGTTCTTTGTTAAAAAAAATTGGGCGCTTTTGACGTTTAAGGTACTTGTAACCCCGATAATGGGTACTTGGAACCCCAAAATAGGGTTCTTTAGGATTCTTTCTTGAACGATTTTTGAAATAAAAATTTAAATATAAAAAAATCGTGGAAAATCAAAAGGTGAATACATAACTCGTAAAACCTGAAATCGCTCCACTCTTCGACGACGACATTTCGTTTGAGACAACAACCATTCAGTTTGACTATTGAGACGACGAGCATTCCCTCATGTGTTTGGTGCATTCGTTGGTGTGTGTGCCTGTGACTAGAGGTTCCCACAAAGACGCAATCCACATAGATGAAATCCCTGCTTGAAGATTCACAGGTAGTTATTGAAGATTCACCGTGTGGCATGAATTATTTCTAATTTTTGTGTTCAAACTTCATTGTTTGCATAACAAAATTAGTAAATTAAAATTTAATTCTAAATAGTAAATCAACCCATGATGTCAAATATGGGAAAGCTTCCTTATGACAAGTGTTGATCAGTGGTTGTCATTGATGTCAACCCAAGCAACACCAGGGACTACCTCGATCTTTCATAGGAATTTTGACTTGACAACTTACTCTATTCCGAATCAAAGATATTTTGGATGGTTTCTACTTGCCGAGATGTTTCCGTTGATATAAGGCATTCCATATAATTCTTCACGGTTTCAGAGATATTCGTGTTTGAAGTTAGTAACCCCAGTTAGTGGGCTAAAACCCCATGGGGTTGTGGCATGACACTAATCATTGGTTGTGGTCATTGAATTGTCAATAATTAATAATTTTTTAAGCTCCTAAAATCAATCTAACGTTCACTTGTTGAAGACCGTCTCAACCTAAGCATTTATATAGATTGTGACCCTCATATCCTCTTCATGTAAGGATTTCGCTACTTATAACAAGTCATCGTGGCATTTTCGCTATAACTTTTTTTCTGCGAAGCTTCAGACGTTGAAACAAAAAACCCATTTGGGTGAAATCGTGATGAAGCGCGTGTCCGAATTTCAGATATTGGTTCGCTATATTTTCGGAGATATGATCTGAGGAAGTTAGGGTTTTTACAGGCTCCCGAATTTCATGTCAAGCAGGTGACCTTGGGAAAATCGTCATAACTTTCTCTCTGAGCATGGGATTCAAATTTCGTAAAAGTGACAAGAAGAGGACGGGTTGTTGTTTGTTGTGTATCTTTTTCAGGACCAAAGGTTGAAACAGTGACACGTGGCACTTCGTACAAGTTTGCTCTACGAAACCAGTCTATAATCAGGTAATCGTAGGAGATTAGGCATAACTATTTCTTTAAGAGTCCAATGTTGATTAGACCTATGGGGTTGGAAAGAGGAATGAGAGGGTTACCACAAGACAAAATTTCAGACCTTGGAGATCTTAAATTACACAGATAGAGCAGATTCAATATCGAGCTTCTAGAAGGCAAGAAAAAATATGCATTCAAGGATCACTGCAGTAAGGACAACACATCAACAATCAAGGGTAAGTCTGCTATAACAAGGTATGTATGATTAGTGTTTGAATTTTAATTTGAATATCATCTCTAACATGTGTTTTTGCAGGACAGTGTAAGTATCTTGTATGTATGTTTGATTGGGTTTTGTTCATAAATATTGAACGTTTTTACATTTGAATTTTGAATATTTCTTTGACATATGGTTTGCAAGACAGTGTAAGTATTTTTTTTGTATATTGGTGAGGGTCTTACATGTGCAGGAAGGAGGACACAATAGGACAAATCAGACACATACTAGAAGGACAATGCAACGCAAAATTACCATTACTTGAAGCAAGCACAACAATACCTCAACAGCTGCTAGTGTTCAAAGAAGCAGTGTCAAGTCAAGTATCAAGTCGTGTCAAAAGTCAGTATTGTAAAAATAATCATTGTAAAATTGTAAAAGATTCAATTTGCCCAGAGTTGGAGAGGCTTTGTTGCGAGATATAAATGTCATTGTTGGATAATGTTATGGTTGGGTTGCAAGTCATAGTGTGATTGGGTGATTAGTCTAGTTCAAGAAAATCATTGTGAATCACATTGTATTGTGGATCATTGTCCCTGGTACGGGAGTCCACACACTTGTCTTATTTCTGTTCATTATAGGGTG
Source organism: Pinus albicaulis (assembly GCA_034641835.2). Taxonomy (NCBI): domain Eukaryota; kingdom Viridiplantae; phylum Streptophyta; class Pinopsida; order Pinales; family Pinaceae; genus Pinus; species Pinus albicaulis. The sequence continues at coordinate 1,227,300,034 of CM076584.1, read as the reverse complement.
GTAGGGAGGTGCTAGGTTGGTGCATGAAGTCACCTACAGGTTGCCTATGAACACTTCACGGTGGTAGGTTGGTCTAGGATGTTAGGGCATCCATTCAGTGGACTACTGAAGAAACCAGGGCGTCAGGGCGTCCTTCTAGTGGGAGCTAGAGAAGAATGCTTTTCTAGAATTCTAGGAAATTGTATGTTTCATTTTAGTTGGGGCTGAAGATTAAAGAATTTATTAGAAAAGTGTTCGATGGTTTTTGACCGGAGGAGGTTTTCCACCTAAAATTTGTGTGCCTATTGTGTTCTATTGTTTACTGTTGTTACTGGATAAACATCAAGAATAGTTGAAGATTAACTAGTGCTCTGAAAAGATTTAAAAAGTGCTAATTGATAAGAAATATTGATTCACCCCCCCTCTCAGTATTTCCAACAATTGGTATCAGAGCTTGGTTCCTTCAATAGCAGTCTAACAACTGGAAGGAGGTCATGGAGTATACTAAGAATAGATTTCCTCTGTTCAATGGAAATAACTACACACTTTGGAGTGGAAGAATGCAGGTTTATTTGCTGGTGCAAGGATACGAAGTATGGGAAATCGTTGAAAAAGGCTTTACAATGACCTAGGATGAACAAGGAAAGAAAAATATGTTATATGATGCAAGGGCTAACGATCTCATTATCAGTGGGTTTATCGAACCTGTCCATCTTAAGGTACTGAGTTGCAAAACTGCTAAAGAAGCATGGGGCAAGCTTGAGAATATATATGCAGATGACTCAAACGTGAAAGAAGCAAAGCTTCAGATTTACAGGGAAAAATTTTAGCAACTCAAAATGAAGGAAGATGAAAATATTGATGCATACTTACAGCGTGTTGATGAAATAACGAATGCATTGGAAAGTTTGGGAGAACCTGTCAACACGAAAATTGTTGTCCGAAAGATCGGTTGAACCTTGCTAGCAAGATTCAACCCAAAGGTATATGTCTTGGAATATAGTTCGAATCTAGCCAGTCTCAGCAAAGACAAATTGCATGGAGTGCTTACGGCATATGAAATGACGATTGAAGAAGAGGACGACACATCTCACCTAGAAACAACATTCGCCGCAGCCAAGAAAACTAGTAAGGACAAGCATACTCTGAAAGAGAAAACTTGTAGTTGTAAGGAAGAAGAAAAGGAAGAAGATGAATAAGAATTTTCAGATAAAGAATTTTTCTACTTCATGCAAAAAATGAGAACAAGTATGGGGAAATTCAGAGGTAAACTTCCATTGATATGTTTTGATTGTGGTGAGGTTGGGCATTTTGCAGCCAAGTGTCCTCACAAAAATGAGGTTGTTACGAAAGGAAAGAAAGGTCTGAGGAAGTTCAACAAGCATGGTAAGAAGAAATGGTTTAAGAAGAGTTTCTTCTCCAAAGAAGATAGCTCCTCATCTGATGAAGACAATGATAACGAAGAAGAAATCAACGGACGAGTATTGTTTATGGCCAAACATAATAATCAAGAAGCATCTGACAAAGAAGAAGAGATGACTGAGGTTGAATTTCAAAACGAAGTGAGCAAGGTTATCAAAGAGCTCAAGGTCGAGAAGAAGCATGTCAACACTCTTAAAGATGAATTAACGATAGAAAGGGAACATGTCCTAAATCTTAAAATCAAGGTTGAAGAATACAAACGAGTTGAAGAATCGCTCAGGGAAGAATTAAAGGAAAGCAACAAGGAAAGAGAAGCATTGGAAGCTGAAATAGTTTCTCTTCGAAAGCAAGTAAAAAATGGAAAAACTTTTCAAAACTACACCAACAGCTCTAAGGCATTGGAAGAAATCATCAACAATCAACGATCAAACAGTGACAAGATTGGTCTTGGTTACAAAGAAAATTTTGAAAAGGACCCAAATCCTTGTATGACAACAAAAGAAGATGGATATGCAAAATCTAACAAGCAGGTTGACCTTCCAGCCAACTCAAGAGATCAGGACTCGCAGGAAGAACCATGGAAGACAATTCCTCGAAGAAGATTTCCTCCCGGGTATCAACCTATCTTCTATGGCCATTGTTATTCATGTGGAAGTTTTGGACATAGAGCTATAGAATGTCGCATGTATGTTTGGAATAAATACAGTTTCGGGAGATCTTTCAGAAATGGATATTTCAGAACTCAGTGGAATATTAACAGATTTGATCATTTGAGAGATGATGTCGAATGTTACAAATGTAACAATTTTGGACACCTAGCTAAAGATTACAGACTTGGAAGTTCCTCAAAGGAATTCTCACAAAATCAGAATGAACAAATATGGAAAAAGAAGACTGAAAAACGTGTTGTCGCTCTCAAGGCTCAAAGCAACAAAAACGTTTGGTATATTGATAGTGGTTGCTTAACTCATATGATTGGAGATAGGAATAAGTTCATATCCTTGAAGGAAAAGAAAGACGGAACATTGTCTTTTGGAAATGACGAGTCTTCAAACGTCATAGGAGTAGGTACAGTCACACTTGGAAGCAAGAATGTATTAGCGAAAGATGTGTTGATGGTTGAAAATACGAATCACAATCTGCTCAGTGTTGGAATAATGTGCGATCAAGGACACACAATGTTATTTAACTCAACGTTGCACGAAGCGAGGACGAAGCGGGGATGTTTTTTGGAAGCGGGGACACGGAAGCGTCATTTTCCAAAAATTTAGGAAGCGAAGCATTTCGGAAGCGTCTAGTGTACATATATATATATATATATATATATATATTTTTGCATTTATATTCAAAACAACAATCCCAAATACCATATTAGTTGTAGAAGACATGAAAACATGCATATTTTTACATAAATCAAGATAGATATGACATCCATGATTCCATTGTACATCAATAATTAATTATTCGAGCATTAGGAATCTAGAATCTAGATTCTAGATCCTAGCAATTACAAACATACATCAAATAATTAAGCATGATAAAACATTTAAGCATACTATAAAACATAAATGATAAACATAAAACATTTAACCATATTATAAAACATAAAGCATATTATAAGTGAGCAACTGTCAACATTAGTCATGTCCAAAATTCAAATAATAATGTTTACAAAATAGGCCACTTGGCCACCACCAACACAAAAAAGTTCAAATTCACAACAAGCCTACAAGTCTAATGATAATCTATGACAAAAGCAGTAAAGTGTGAACACTGAAAATATCTACTCATCTCTCCTCCTTCCACCACGAAGAGTACGTGACGGTGCGCCTCCACGTGGTGGCAATGAAGAAGATGGTGGTTGTGGAAGCTGTGGCAATGGCACTGTCACTGATGAAGACGAAGCCCCTATTGTTGGTGTTGAACCATGGAACCTAGGAAGCAAGGGACCAGTGGGGGGTGGCATGTCAAGTCGATCATCATCATCATGGATAAAAGAATCCTCTAATTGCTCTAATCGCAAAACTCCATCCTCCAAATTGGTCTCCTCTGGATACCTGTCCCAAACCTTAAGGTCTCTGTTACTCTTTGCATCATCACTGTAATGGGACAACAATCTCAAGTTGTAATGAACATAAACCAAGCTCTCTGCCCGGTCTAAACTCAACCTGTTCCTTTTAACACTGTGGATGAAAGAAAAAGAGCTCCAACACCTCTCTGTAGAAGAAGTGTTTACCACCTGTGATAGCACCTGCAATGCCAAAGTCTGTAGAAGTGGAGTAGCACCTCCATGCATGTTCCACCACTCAATAGAAGAAAAAATCTCTCGATCTCTAATAGCATGCATGCTCCCAAATGGACCAGTGGAAAGTGTATAGCTGCTCAACTGTTTCCGTACCAAGTGTGCCTCCTCCTCATCAGGGACTAATTTATCCAGTGCATCCATATATTTGATTAGGACCTCTGGATCTAGGTGTGGTTTTCTCCTGCTCCCCCCCCCAGGTGCTGTTGTAGAAAGCCATGATGGACTATAATATTTAGGTGTCAATACATATGCTAATGCATGCAATGGAATATTTAGCATATCCCATCGTTTCACCACCTCTGCACGAATATATTTGTACAAGGTGGTATCTCTAGGCTCAACAATGTCTTTAATCTGCCCCAACATGTTATCCATTTGCTCATACACCTCCCCAATTATTGGCTTATTTGAATCCCCAAACTTGATCATGTAATAAATTGGTTTGGTGAATTGCAAAACATATTTAACCTGTGACCAAAATAACATGTCAAGAATAGTGTCCTTTGTTGCATTAGCACCATCTCTATCAGTGTTAATCTCCTCCCATGATTCAGCGATGACCATATTAGTTAGAGCTTGTCTCACCTTCACTAGCTGCCTAAAGGTGAGGTAATAACTTGCAAATCCGATTTTTGCAAGTTTAAGCAACTGCAACTTGGAGTAAGTGCCATAGAAGTAGTTTACCCTTGTATGCCCTGTGATAAATTTAATGAGCTTCTTCCCTCTCTTGTAAAGCTCATTAATCCACCCACATTCTTTATGCTTCACAATATCATGCATCAAAAGGTTCAATGTGTGCACCAAGCACCCAGACCAAAATATGAGTGGATAAGTACGCTCAATAATTTTACCTGCTCCCTTACAATTTGTTGCATTATTTGTGATCACTTGAACCACTTTGCTAGGACCAACATCTCTGATTGATTGCAATAGGAGATCTGCAATGTTTTGGGAAGTTGCACTGACAGAGGAGGAATCATGACATGCAATAAACACTGAACCAGTAGCAGAAACACCAAGAACATTTATCAAATGTTGGTTTCTGATATTTGTCCACCCATCTGATACAATGGATACCCCACTATCCACCCACTCATTTGTAAAACGTGTCAAAGTTGCTTGAACCTTTCCTTTTTCTCTTTCTAATAACATTGTTCTAGCTTTCTCATAGTTGGGGGACTTGTATCCTTTTGGGGCTTCATTGATGCCCTTTACCATTTCATGCCAATAGGGAGAGCAAGGCACATTGAATGGTACATCGCAAGCACAACGAAATTGGACTATCTTTCCATCCACATCATCTCTCCCAACAACATTAAGGAAATCTGCTATTGTTTTTTTACCTCCAGAACTTGCAGAAACACCATGAGCAGATGAGCTACCAAATCTAGAGGTTGCACTTGATTCAGATTGAGTTTTTTGTTTTTTATTTTTTGATGTGCAGCCTCCTCTATTTGGATGTATTTTCTTCTTTGTTCAACTAGAACCTTTGGGAAAATTGCTATCCCCACAGCACCCTTTATTTCATCATTGTCCATCACCCCACAAAGATACCTCCTCACACGAGTATATGAACTGCTATATGGTTTCCTCCATGACAACCATGAGGGCACAAAAACTTATAGCTTCCACCACCTTTTCCCCCTTCAAGTTTGGTCACATAGTTCCACAAGGGTGTCAATGCAGCTTTCCCATCTTGTGATTCAATGTTTTCATCATCCCCTTCCTCTTCAAAGCCTTTCTCCTCATCATACATTGGGTCACTCATATGGTGACCACTTTCCTCTTCTTCTTCATGTTCTTCTCTTCTATTTCTACTCCCCCTTACCATCATCAAAACCAAGAGTGGAATGATACATAGAACCCAAAGAAACATCATCTTTGAGTATGAACATAGATGGTGGACAACCTACAAATAAATGTACAAGAAGAAAGAATGGAAAAGTGTAGGAGAGGGAGGAGAGAAAATACAAAAAACAATGACAAAAAAAATGAGAGAGTTTGGGGTTTGCACTTACCTCTTTAGCTCCTGTAGATGGAAGCCCTTCTTTACTCCTCCAAGCTCCTCCTCCTTCACTCCTCCAAGCTCTCCTCAACTCTCTCTTCTCCAAGCTCTCTTCTCCTCTCTATCTCTTCTCTTCTCCAAGCTCTCTTCTCCTCTCTTCTCCAAGCTCTCCAAAATCACAAGTGAGCAAATAATAGGTGAAATAGAGCTTATAACATTTTCATCATATCCCTAACCCAAGACTAACTCACTAACTAACCGAGATAAAACCAAACATTTAAAAAAAAACGCTTTTTTTAGTGCGCAAGTAGGATCAGTAAGGCGCTGTACGGAACCGCTCGTGAACTGTATGGATCCGTACAGGAATCGTGGCACTTCCGTACGGCGATCCGTCATACGAAACGCGGATCCACTATACAGAGACGCGGATCTAGCTGTACGGATCTGACTTTCCAGGAAACGCAATTTTTTTTGCAAAATGCGTTTCGGAAATTCCGAAACGCGTTTCATTGTACGGATCCCGTACGGTTCCGTACGGGACGCGTTTCGAGGGTTGGAGCCGGGGGGGGACGTTTCCTACAACCTTGATTTAACTCTAAGAAATGTGAAATCAGAAAAAGAAAGTTCGGTAAAATTGTGGCTACAGCAATCAGAGCTCCAAATGACATATATATTTTGGATGAGACACCTAAAGGGTGCTTTTTGGCGAAAGAAGACGAAAGTTGGTTATGGCACAAACGAATGGGACATAAATTTTGACAATTTGGTCAGGATCAACAAGAAGGAAGCAGTAAGAGAAATGCCTAAAATTTCAAAACCCACCAATATGATATGTGAATCTTGTCGGCACGGCAAGCAGAAAATAGTTGAGTTCAAGACAAAACAACACTTGCATCACGTCCATTGGAATTAGTACATACTAATCTATGTGGTCCTATGAGAACAAAAGGTTTAGATGGAGAATTATATTTTATGCTAATGATAGATGATTACACCAGAATGACAACCGTCAGCTTCTCAAAGAAAAAGACCGAGGCATTCGAATGTTTTAGAATCTACAAGGAATGGGTTGAAAATGAAACTGATTTGAAGATCAAATGTCTGAGATCAGATAATGGTGGAGAATTCACTTCCAAGGTATTTCAGCATACTGTGATGAAAATGGAATAAAAAGGCAATTCTCAATAGCCAGAACACCGCAGCAAAATGGAGTTGTTAAACAACTCAAAATTAGATGATAAATTCTAGGTTCAAGCAATCGATACAACTGTATTCATTATAAACAGAGGTTTGCTAAGGGACAATTGTAACATGAATCCATACAAATTATGGAAAGGAAGATCGGCTAACGTCAAATACTTCAAAATATTTGGAAGCAAATGCTACATCAAAAGAAAAGATAAAAAATTGGGCAAGTTCGATTCCCATGTCGATGAAGGTATTTTCGTTGGTTATTCAAGCAAAAGGAAGGCTTATAGATGCTACAATCTGAGGCGAAAACAAATAGTGGAAAGCATAAATGTTACTTTTGATGAAGATTGTGTTACAAAGGATGACGATGAGATTGTCCCTTCAAGCAAATCTAAGGGATCTGAGGGAGAATCTGTGAAGGATGAAGAAGAAGCTCCAGAACAAGACCAATCAAATAAGGAAACAACAGTCAACCAAGAGGAAATAAGAAATGATTAGCAGGATGTACAAGAAAATTCTCCAAAAGCTTTAAAAGAATGGTGTCAAAAGAATCATCCGTCAAATCAAATCATCGGCAACATAAATGAAGGCCAGAAGAAGTCGACAACTTCGTTCATCACAACAAGCCCACCTTGCTTTTTCAGCAACTTTTGAGCCTAGCAATTTTGAGGAAGCTAGTCAAGATGAACATTGGGTAGCGGCTATGAATGAAGAACTGGATCAAAATGAGAAGAACGATACTTGGGAATTGGTTCCACGACCAAACGATAAAAATGTTATTGGAACTAAACGGGTCTTCAAAAACATATTGAATGAGGATGGACAGGTTACCAGGAATAAGGCAAGATTAGTCTGCAAAGGATATGCACAAGTTGAAGGAATTGATTTTGAAGAAACATTTGCTCCCGTTGCCAGAATGGAATCTATCAGAATGTTTCTTGCTTATGCATGCTCGAGAAAAATCAAGGTCTACCAAATGGGTGTTAAGTCAGCCTTTCTAAATGGTGAATTAGAAGAAAAGTTTACATTGAACAACTCGAAGGTTTCTGCTCTCTGAAAAGGAAGACTGTCTGCAGGTTAAAGAAGGCACTATATGGTCTCAAGCGAGATCCTATAGCTTGGTATGCTCGTCTTGATGGATATCTACATCAACAAGGATTCAAGAAGGAAGCGCCGACAACAATCTCTATGTGAAAGTGGATCAAGATAAACTAACAATTATCGAGGTATATGTAGACGATATAATTTTGGAAGCAATGGTGACAGATTAAGTAAAAAATTTGCCACAAAGATGCAAAGTGAGTTTGAAATTTCTCTACTTGGTGAGCTGACATACTTTTTAGGGCTTCAGAAATCTCAGCAGGATAAAGAAATATTTATATATCAAACCAAGTACATCAAGGAAATGCTCAAGAAATTCAAGATGGAAGATTGCAAGCTTATCCTTACCCCAATGGTAACAGGTCGCAAGTTAAGTTTAGATGATTCGTCAATGGATGTGGACCAGAGATTGTATACATCTATGATTGGCAGTCTTCTATATGTGACAGCTTCTCGACAAGACGTAATGTAGGCAGTTGGACAAGTAGCAGATTCCAAGCAGCACCAAAAGAATCTCATATTATTGTCGTCAAAAGAATTCTCCGATATCTTAAGGGCACAACAGAATATGGTTTACGGTATCCCAAAGGAAATAATCTAGTTATCCAAGCTTATACAAATGCAGATTGGGCAGGAAGTGTTGATGATCGAAAGAGTACCAGTGGAGCAACATTCTATCTAGGTGGTTGCCTTGTTTCATGGTTACGTAAAAAGCAGTCTTCAATCTCGTTATCCACAGCAGAAGCAAAATATATCGCGGCAACAGCCTGTTGTACTCAAGTTCTCTGTATGAAGCAAACTTTACAAGATCTTCAAGTCAAGTATGATGCTATTCCCATCTTTTGTGATAACACCAGTGCCATCAGTATCTCCAAGAATCCTGTGATGCATTCCAAAAGAAAGCACATTCCGATCAAATATCATTTTGTTAGAGAGCAGGTCACCGAAAAGAATATCAAGCTTGAATATGTTGGCACAAAGGAACATATTGCTGACATATTTACCAAACCATTACCTCGTGCAGCATTTGAGTATCTTCGCCTAAAGTTTGGGATTCTCCCAAGTTTTCATTAGACTCTTTCTCTTATCTAACTAAGTAAAAAGAAGGGGGAGTTGAGGTGTGTACAGGTCCGCAGGATGACGTTTGTCAAGGTGAGTTACCCTTTTCCATTGATGACAAAGGGGGAGAGAATGTTGTAGGAAGAGGTGTCATGATCGCAGGGGGACTACTTGTGTTGTCATCAATGCCAAAGGGGGAGATTGGTGATCAGTGGTTGTCATTGATGTCAACACAAGTAGCACCAGGGGCTACCCCAATTTTCCATAGGAATTTTGACTTGACAACTTACTCTATTATGAGTCAAGGATATTTTGGATGGTTTCTACTTGTCGAGATGTTTCCATTGATATATGGCATTCCACGTAATTCTTCATGGTTTGAGCGATATTCGTGTTTGAAGTTAGTAACCCTAGTTAGTGGGCTAAAACCCCATGGGGTTGTGGCATGACACTAATCATTGGTTGTGGTCATTGAATTGTCAATAATTAATAATTCTTTAAGCTCCTAAAATCCCTCTAATGTTCACTTGTTGAAGACCCTCTCAACCTAAGCATTTATATAAATTGTGACCCTCATATCCTCCTCATGTAAGGCTTTCGCTACTTATAACAGGTCATCGTGGCATTTTCACTATAATTTTTTTTCTACAAAGCTTCAAATGCTAAAACAAAAAACCCATTTGGGTGAAATCCTGATGAAGTGCGTGTCTGAATTTCAAATATTGGTTCGCTATATTTTCAGAGATATGATTTGAGGAAGTTAGGGTTTTTGCAGCGTCCAGAATTTCATGTCAAATAGGTGACCTTAGGAAAATCGTCATAACTTTCTCTTTGACCATGGGATTCAAATTTCGTAAGAAGTGACAGAAAGAGGACGGGCTGTTGTTTGTTGTGTATCGTTTTCAGGACCAAAGGTTGAAACAGTCACACGCGGCACTTCGTACAAGTACGCTCTACTGAAATAGCCTATAAACAGGTCATCGTAGGAGATTGGGCATAACTATTTCTTGAAGAGTCCAATGTTGATCAAACCTACGGGGTAGGAAAGAGAACTCAGAGGGCTACCACTGGACGAAATTTCAGACCTTGGTGATCTTAATTACACAGATACAGCAGATTCAATATCGAGCTTCTAGAAGGTAAGAAAAAGTATGCATTCAAGGATCACTGCAGTAAGGACAACACATCAACAATCAAGGGTAAGTCGGCTACAACAAGGTATGTATGATTAGTGTTTGAATTTATTTTGAATATCATCTCTGACATGTGTTTTTGCAGGACAGTGTAAGTATTTTGTATGTATGTTTGATTGGGTTTTGTTCATAAATGTTGAACGTATTTACATTTGAATTTTGAATATTTCTTTGACATATGGTTTGCAGGACAGTGTAAGTATTGGTTTGGGTCTTGCATGTGCAGGAAGGAGGACACAATAGGAAAACTCAGACACATACTAGAAGGACAATGCAATGCCAAAGTACCATTACTTAAAGCAAGCACAACAATACCTCAGCAGCTGCTAGTGTTCAAAGAAGCAGTGTCAAGTCAAGTATCATGTCATGTCAAAAGTCAGTATTGTAAAAATCATCATTGTAAAATTGTAAAAGAGTCAATCTGCCTAGAGTTGGAGAGGCATTGTTGGGAGGTATAAGTGTCATTATTGGATAATGTTATGGTTGGGTTGCAGGTCATAGTGTGAATGGGTGATTGGTCTAGTTCAAGAAAATCATTGTGAATCATATTGTATCGTGGATCATTGTCCCTGGTATGGGAGTCCACACTCTTGTTTTATTTCTGTTCATTATAGGGTGACAGGGAGGTGCTAGGTTGGTGCATGAAGTCACCTACAGGTTGGAGCCTGTGAACACTTTAGTGTGGTAGGTTGGTCTAGGATGTTGGGGCATCCATTCAGTTGACTACTGAAGAAACCAGGGCATTGGGGCCTCCTTCCAGTGGGATTTGGAGAATAATGTTTTCTGGACTTCTAGGAAGTTGTACAATTCATTTCAGTTGGGGCTAAAGATTAAAGAATTTATTAGAAAAGCATTTAGTGGTTTTTGACCCGGAGGGGGTTTTCCACCTAAAATTAGTGTGCCTATTATGTTCTATTGTTTACTGTTCTTATTGGATAAACATCAAGAATAATTCAAGATTAAGTAATGCTCTGAAAAGATTTAAAAAGTGCTAATTGATAAGAGATACTGATTCACCCCCCCTCTCAATATTTCCAACAACAAGTATTAGAATCTTGAAGCAACCACAATAAACAGTCTACTGCCATATAGTGTGATTCCAAACTCTTGTTTTTCTACTGTAATCTCCACATCCTCTCATGGCCAAACAACATCACTTTCTTTTCTAATCACTCTTTTAACTGTGCTTTTTTTTTTACATTTTTTTGCCAAGAATGTAACTTTTGGCCTTCTCTTTCCCTACTAGAGTTTTGGGCCAATTTGGCTTGGGTCCAGATTTACAAGTATGTGTAAACTCCAACTTTCACTTGATGTCAAACTAGAAATTTTGAAATTTCAATGTAAATGTTGAATGTTCAATGATGTGCATGTTTAAATCTTTAAAGTTTAAATCATAAATATTTCAGTTTTCATGTTTAAAGTTTGAAAATATACAAATTCACACACACACAGATATATATATATATATATATATATATATATATATATATACCCTCGACAAACCTACGCACCCGTCCCAGTCCCCGTCCCCATGTTTCCTGGCAACATAGCAAGTTGGTTATTTGTGTTCTACAGTATCTTGAAGCAAATATTGCAACCCTTTCCTAAATAAAGTAACGAGAGAAAATAAATACGAGAACCAAGATGCGAGAAAATAAAATTAAACACACATGACGCCGAATAAACACACATATGACACCGTTATTTTTGGACAAAGTCCCCGTAAAATCCCAATGCAGGAAAACCTGTGCAACATCTGAGGGTTTGTATTATTAAGTAGTAGTTTTTTCTGAATATAATCTGGATGCCCAAATCTAGCTATCCACAGAGAATATGAATTAAAGAGAATTAGTGAGGATTACCTCACACTAACATTGGAGATACGACAACGACCAAAGCACAGGCCCGGTAGACACGCGCCTCTCGCCGATCGCGTCCTCCCTTTGAGCGAGGTCTTCTTGCTATGCGGATGCGATCTTCGCCCCTCTATGGTCTCACAACCAGCCTCAGCATGGGATCGAATGATCCTCGGCAAAATACGGATCCTTCGAGGCCGAGTGTCGCCCGAGGCGTGGCCCCCTACGGCGCACTCTTTTTTGCGTCCATACCTCTTCCTTCTCTACGATGTATTCCGGGCTGAGGGAAAATCTCCCCGAACTATCTATGCCCCTCACGCAAGAATCAACTCGATTAATCCTTCAAATTGCTACTGTAGCTTGCTCTCTTGAGAAATCGATCTCTAGACTCTCTCGATGTCATTTACAAATTCCCATCGGAGCCTTCTCACATAACCTTCTACTCATTGAGAAATCAACGACCCAGATAAAAACATAATCAAGGGCTAAGATTAAATTTACTTGGTCTTCATCTTTTTCTTGAAGATTCACACCCATTTCTATTAATATACTTTAATTATTTTAATTCCCTAAGTTTAGACTTAGGCTCCCATTAAAAATAATTAATTATTTTAACAAAATCCCATCTTTGGGTATCTTGGAATACATGTGTCTAAGCCTCCCTGCAAAATTTGAGACTTAGAGCACATCCGATGATACCAGTAATCAACACTCCCTCTTAGCGAGGAATGTGCTCTTGTAATGCATCCTACAGAAGCACTACACTGACTCTGTAACACCTCCCTTTGCATTGTTGATGTCTAACACTATTTCCCATCAACTACTGCGTTGTTGCATCTATGTTACTACTGACCCTGCATATTGTTGCCAACTACATCTGCACTGCAACTCTGTTGTTGCTGCTGCAACAAAAAAAACATCCAAAATACTAAACTAAGTGTTCAACATGATGCATCTGATACTGAAGATCTGAATGTTGCTAGTTTCTGCGCTGACCCTCTGAAGTTGCTACTGACTCTGTGTTGCGACATACTGCACTGCTGCCAACTCTGCTCTGCGCTGCTCAATTTCTGGCACTCTCTTGCCACTGCACTGTCACTCCAACACTCCTTTGCACCAACTGTCACTCCAACACTCCTTTGCACCAACTGTCACTCATCCATCCTGCTACTTCTGATTTGGGCACCCATAGCAAGGTATTGATACAAGAGGTGGACTCCTCAAGGATCTTGCCCAACTGCAGTTCTTTCGAACTACAGTTCTAGATCACCCCAATTCTCCCCTAGAGATATGTGGGCAATCATGGCGAACTCATCCTTGATCCTTGCAGTTGCAGTCGGATCTTGTTTCTCGTCCTTGTCCTTCTTCTTGAATGGACACTGTGTACCATAGTGACCCATTTCATCTTTGAGATATCCTTTTTCCGCCTCCACTACTCTTGTTGCCCCTTAGATGCACGGGTTGTGAAAATTTCTTAATCTAAGAAACCCTACTGCTAACTATTGATTTACTTCTCCTACTTGATTATTTATACAAGTTATTAATCTAAATATTCAGAAAAACAACGAAGTAAACACAAATAGCAGCCTACACATACAGATCATTTACTGAATATAATGCACATATGACAAAGTGACACATAGATTTTTCGGACAAATGTCCCCGAAAAAACCCAATGCGGGAAAACCGATGCAGCTAGCTCTGGAAGGTTTTATTATTATGCAGAATCCGAATACAAAAATCTCTGGGCACCAGACATGGTTGGCCCTAGAGAGAAAATCACAACAGTAATAGCTCTTTCACTCGGAGGCAGAAAATTTGGCTAATTCACACCCTCAAATGGGGTTTACAGAACTAGAGCAATTTCTGGCCCACTGGAAACCCCAGCATTGCTCCTCAGCCCTCTACATCAACCTTTCTGGCCTGCGTCAGCCTCTACGCTGCTCTGGAAGGGCCCCGCGTCATCCTCTCTGGGATTACGCTGCCCCTGCACTGCCCTGACTGGGTCTGCATCAACCCTGAAGGGCTTCTACTGCCTCTGCGCTGCCCCTGACTGGGCTCTAGCTAAACTGCATAGCTCTGCCTGACCTCTGCACTGCTGGATATGCTCCCTCTCTGTCATTGTTGTATTCTTGGCCTTGGATCAGAATCCCTCGCCAATACTACCCCTTGCTGCACTGCAAACTCTCTCTAAAATTCTTAGCAAACCACGCCCTAGAATTTCAGCTTCGCTTCAAAGCTCTGCCAATGTGTGTGTCCTCCAACTAACCCCAAGCCCTTCTCTTATACTTTTCTCGCTGGCAAACCAACGGTCGTCATCTAATCTCTAATCAACGACTAAGATTAGAAGCTTCTTGATCCACGTCACTTGGAACATTCTCATTACATGTTTAATTTAATTCACTTTAATCTTTTAATTTTCCTACGTTAGACTAAGGGTCCTTAATTAAAAATATTAATTATTTGAATAACCATCAAACCAGATAGAATTACCCCAAACACTTTCTCGGTCTTGGAGATCTCATGTACTCCAGCACCTCCACAAAATTTTGGAGCTAGAGCACATACGATGCTACCCCAAAATCTTAACACTCCCTCTTAGCGAGGAATGTGCTCTAGCAATACATCCACACCGAAGTATTGCACTGATCTCTGGCATCGATGCCTGCACTGATGCTTGGCATGTTGCTCTCCATCACTGCGTTGTTGTTGCTCTCTGTACTGCTACCCATGACTCTGCCACATCTGTACTGCAACTCCCTCTCAAATTGCTGCATCATGTTGCCCATAGCACTGCCATTGCTAACTGCTACACTGCAACTCAGTTCCTGAGAAGTAAGCAACTGAAGGACCCCTGCCCAATCACTGACAGACAAGTCAGTCGGGTTGCATCTCATCACTAAAGCTCCCTTGGTTGTTTCTCTACGTTGTCCTCCTGAAGCCACTGCACTGTTACAGCTTTGCACTGCATCCTCTGCACTGTCGAAGTCCCATCAGCCCCTCTGCACTGCTGCTACCTTTGCACTGCGCTACTCCCTCTACAGCATCCCAGCTTTGCCCTCTACTTCACTGTGATCTTCTGCACCCACTGCTCCAGTCATCCCCGCTACTCTCTCAAGGCTCCCGTAGCACGCATGTGATCCACGAGTTGGGCACGTCAAGGATCCAACTTCCCATCTATAGCTGCTCTACAGATCAATATCGCCCAACCTCTTCTCTCGAGGCACATGAGCGCTCATGGCCACATCATCATCAGAGCCATCGTTTTCTTTAGCTGTCGCAGCCTTGGATTCAGCTTCCTTGTCCTTCTTCCTTAGACAACAAGTGGTGGCGAAGTGTCCAAGTTCACCATACCTAAAGCATCAGATCTTTGATCGATCCCTCTTCTTCTTCCCTTGCTGCTTCTTGGATGCCAGGGTTGCATCTTTCTCTTCCTCCTTCTTCACTTTACTAGATCCAGTATTGGCTTGTCTCTTGGTCATCCGGCGGATTTCATCTTGTCGAAGGATAACCCACATGTCGTCCCAGCTTGGAAGGTCCTGTATGCCCAAGATGCTTTGGACAAACGCTTTCCATTCATCTATGACTGCATTTAGAGTAGTCTTCACCATGACATCATCCTCCACCTTGACCCTCGTGGCAATCAGTTGATCACGAATCGACTGCAACCTGAAGAGGAAAGGATCGATTTCCTCTACCTTATTCATCACAAACAACCTCATCTGGTTCTCCAGAAGCATCTTCTTCTAGAAGGACTTCCCTTGATACATTGTGGTTAATGCTATCCACATAGCATTAGTCGTCTTCTTCTCGACTATGTGTGGGACCACATGATCCTTGACCCCATCCATGATGAAGCACTTAGTATGCACCTCTACTTCATTATGCTTCGCGAGAAGAGCAACATCAGTGGGTGTAGCCAAGACACTCTCTGCATGCTCCCGTAATGCATATGCCTCCAGGATCGTCAGGATTCTAGCCTTCCAAATAGCAAAGTTTTACAAGCCATCCAACCTATCCTGATCATGCAGTCGATAAGGCGCCATCTAGCTCAAAAATAATTTGTCAAAACAGATACTCCTCTCCCTGCTGTTGTTGCTACCTCAACAGTGGCCCGGATCTAGTGTCCTTGGCGAAAAGGCACCCTCTATAGTAACTGCTCCCTTTGACAACTAATTTCCCCCGTCAGAAATCTGCCAACTCCTTTGAATCAACCCTCTTCGATCACCCTCCTGATCGATCCTCATATTTCTTTGGCAAAAATTTGTTGAGCAGTTGTTCTCATCCCGCTCTTTGTCTACTTAGCTAGGCATGATTCTGCACCAAAAGAATCCCCACCACACCAGCAACCTCTGAAGATCTGAAGCTCTCCTTCCGGACTATGGCAACTCTGCACAGCAAATTGAAACTGGACTGCGTCCCTCTGGTTGGCCTCTGCATGATCAGATTGGCTCAGCGCAGCCTCTGCGTAGCGCAGGCTGCTCCTACGTCACTCTGGAAGGCTCTGTGTTGCCTCTGTGTCACTCAGTTGGTACTGCATCAGCCCCTGTGTGGATTCTGTTGGGACTGCGTCCTCCTCATGCTGCGTTGCCCTCTCCAGATCTCTACTGCTTCAGCTTTCACTCTGCAACAAAAAATTATTCAATGATTTTGTTGTAGCTTCAACTTGATCTGCAATGCTCTGATACCATGTGAAAATTTCTTAATCTAAGAAACCCTACTGCTAACTACTGATTTACTTCGCCTACTTGATTATTTATACAAGTTATTAATCTGAATATTCAGAAAAACAATGAAGTTACTAATCCTTCTAGACTTGATGCTTTACGGCTTCCAGGCTCAGATTGTACAATAGTACTCATGGCTGCTAGATACCCTTGGTATCTATTCGGCTTCTTGCTTTCATGAAATGTCCCCCTTGGGGCCATATGTCCCTCGACATCCTCGAGAGTGTCCCTGAGCCATGATGGTCTCTTCCCCATTGAAGGAGGTGGATCAATCGAGTCCATCGGTCCTTCAGCATCGGGCATCATCTCATCCTTCGGTTCTTCTTGATTTCCAGGCCTTGCTTCATGATCTTCCTCAAATCTCGAAAGATTGACTACTTTCCTCAAGGAAGCATTTTCGTCAAAGGTGGCATCGTGGCATATCTCCTCTTCCCTTTGACCAGGCACGTAGACTCTATAGGCCTTCGAAGTTTCGATGTAGCCCACAAACAATCCCTTCTTCCCAGAAGCATCCAGCTTGCTCCTCTTCTCTTTCGGCACATGAAAATAAATAGGACATCCAAAAACTCTAAAATGTGAGATGTCAGGTTTCTTACCAGAGAAAACCTCTTCGAGAGTTTTCGAGTCCAAAGCGGAATGCGGGCATCGGTTTTGTCTGTACACAGCAGTGTTCGCAACTTCTCCCCACAGAAACTTCGGTAGGCCTTGGTCACATAGCATGGCACGGCCAGCTTCCACAATGGTCCTGTTCTTTCGTTCAACAACACCATTCTGCTCAGGAGTATAGACAGTTGTGGTCTCCCTCTTGATGCCAGCTTCTCTGCAAAAGTTCTTGAACTCGTACATCTTATATTCAGTGCCATTATCGGTCTGTCGAATAGTAGCACATGTCATCGCTCCCAATGGACTTCCTCCAACCTGGTAGAGTGTATCAACTCTAAACCCAATCATGATAGTTTCCTTGAAACTCTTCTTCCAGATACGCACCTTCCCATCAATGAATGCCACATTGAAACCTTTGTCTTCCATGGCTGAAATAGACACAAGGTTCTTCTTCAAATCAGGTACATAGAGTACATCCTGCAAGCGGAGGACATGACCTTGAGACAAGTGGAGGGTCACAATCCCTGTCCCTTTCACGGGATATGTGGCATTATCTCCAAGGATAATTTCCAGATTAGTATCCTTCTCAACCATATCAGAAAGTACTTCCTTGAACCCAGTGATGTGCCTTGAGGCACCACTATCTATCAACCAAACATCCATAGTGTCGGGCAGAGATGCAGCAGAGAGGGCAGATACAAGAATTAATTCATTTCTTTTATCAACAACATTTGATTTCTCATACCTAGAATTTCTCGACCTCTTGAAAGGTTGACCATTTCCGCCGGAGGGAGCCTTCCTCTTCCCCTTGAACCTGTTGTTCCTTTGATTTCCATTCCTCTAGTTGTTGTTGTTGTCATCATCATCGGGGGAATCCTTCTTGAAAGGGCATTCTCTAGCATAGTGACCTGGTTTGTGACAAGTGTAACACTTGCCTTTCTTTCCTTAGGCCCCTGCTCTTCCTTTGTTCCTTGGACCACCAAAGTTCTTCTTCTTAGTATGAGCAGCGAAGGCAGCATTTCCTTCAATTTCATATTCCTTCATCCTTGTCTCTTCTTGTACGCATCTCGATAGTACTTCGTCAAAATCGGGTATCACATTGTTATTGAGAATGGTAGTGTTGAATACATGCCATTCCGATGAGAGACCTCCAAGTGCGGTGAGAACCATCTCTCGATTAGTTACAGTCTCACCAATAGCCAGCAGATTATTCCTGATCTCGGTTAGCTTTAGAAAATATGATTGAACAGACTCATCCCTGCCTTTCTTTAGATTCTTCAATTGGTTCTTGAAGAATAGGACTTGATTCGCATTGTTGGCCTTGAACATGTTAACCAACTTATCATACATCTCCTTGGATGTGCCTAGCTCAAAGATGTAGGCAACCAGGGTCTTATGAATTGAGTCCCTGATCATCAGCTTCACTTTGATTTCTCCCTTCTTGTACTTTGTTTTGGCAGCAACAGTTGCAGTGGATGGAGGCTCTTGAATTTTACCATACGCATAGTCCATGGCATCTTGGTCTTCCAACATAAGATCCAATGTCATCTTCCAGGCATGGAAGTCATCCTTCCCAGTCAATTTGTCATCAGCCTTAAAGCCATTGTAGTTAGAGGAACCCATGATCTTCTTCGGTGATTTGTACAAACTAGGCCTTTGTCTGCACCTCAACTCTGCTACCATGTAAATTTTTGTAGATGTTCTATGCTTGATGCAACTTTACTTTTTATCCAATATCAGTCAGCAATCACATAAACAATAAAGTAAAATGCTGATAGAACATACCAGTAGATCGACAGAAGACAAGCCAAAATATATAAGTGTGTTGGTGCATTACGGCGGTCAGCAGGATGCTTCAACCAGAAAAGTCTCAATACATTCAGCCAACCAGCGGTGTCACACAACTCTCTAGGACAGCCAAAATAGTCAACCCCAAAAGTCAACGCTGCCAGTCAATGGTCAACGCAAACAGCGGTAGCAGCAAGGTCAACACAGCCAAGTCAAAGTCAACGTCCAGCCTCAAGAATTGTGCCAAAAAATGCGGATTCAGAAAATTGAAAGTTTGGGAGAGTTTCAGGTCAATTTGACCATGTGATGACCAAAGTCAATGCTAGTCAATGCTGCAGTAAACCCTAGGCCGAAAACAGAATTCCGAAAACAGAAATTTCCTCCTTGCTGCAATCTCCCACGTGTGAAGAGAAGAGCCTCCAAGTGATCGAACCAATCAGATGAGGAGAGAGAAATGTCTGAGGATGAGATGAGTGAAAATTTCCTCCAACATTGACCAATTTATATCCATCAATGAGGGTGTGTGACACAACTGCGGGGGCACCAAACCTTCAGGCCAACATGCACATATTTTGAATAAATTCAAAATAAATGTTTTGCTCATCGGATCAAGATGATCTTTAGATCGATCTTGCACCTCTCCGAAAGAGGAGTCCACTGTCCAATAAAAATATTGGCATCTTCATCTGAGCATCACAACATGGAGTTTGGACCTAGTTGTCCAAAATTAGCAAAATCTTACAAGTTTCTACAAACTCTTTGTTATGAAGTGTCTTACTTAAGATTACAATTTGATATTACTAGCTTAGCACCCAAAATATTGAAATAAGTTGAGACTAATAAAAATAAGTTAAAGAAAATACCAAACCACATAGTGAACACAAGATGTACCCTAGGAAACTCAATATGAGAAAACCTAGCCAAAAGGTGAGGACTATGCCTCGCTATTTTCTTCTCAAATATGAAATGCAAATAAATAAATAAAATAAAAGGTGAGTTCACAATTAAGTTGTCATGACTCATGGAAATTGAGGTTTGTATGGTTACTAGCTACAAGGTCTTTGACTTCCTTTATTCTACACCAATATCCCACTACCTTGCTCTACTTGACAATGGAACAATGAATCAATACATAAAGAATGGAATCCCTTCCTTTCTTATTTGCCTGATGACATGTCCAAATTGTTAGTTTTTCTTAAACCTAGCAAATCGATTTAGAGAACCAATAAATTTTATACCCATAATTTGATTTTTAACGACAAAACCAAATCTGAAATTTATGCACAGTAAATATTGTTGAGCTTCTAACAAATTTTACACTGTGGAAATAGAACTAAAGAGCATAAATGTTTACACAGCTTTTTGCCATGGAAACCCATCTCGGGAAAACTAGCATTCATCTTTTGTTTTTATTTCAGCTTGCAGAGGAAAATCAAAAATTTATTACAGCAATAAAACCTTTATCTATGTGCCAACTAAAGGTTCATACCTGCCTAAATTTGTGAGCCAACAGCTACCTCGATTTCTGTGGGAAGCTCTCACATGTGCAACCTCACACATGCGATCATACAACCTCAAAAAACATGTATGTTGTGCATTGCCTCAATTTCTGTGCCTACAGTTTTCTATGCATCCTTCTCATATGTGCAACCTTCCTCAATTTGTGTGCCCATTGGCCTTGATTTGCATGTTGTTCCTTTTCTCCCTCTTTTCGTCACTTGTTGCTCCTTAGCATGCATGTCGACTCTCTTGAAGTGTGTGCTTCCTAAGAATGTGTGCCACTTTCTCTCCAAGCAATTACTTTTATCCTTTTCCCCAACCTTGTAATCCACGAAGTGGACCTTGTAATTCACGACGAAATCTATGGATAAGATTAAATATCATCTCCTTTAAATCGGGCAGTCGCGATTTAGTCATAAAGTCACTTAAAGGTACTTTTGATCTACTTGCAGATCTGAAAAACAGAATATAAACACAAAACAGGAATAACACAGCTCTGGAAACAATACCACCGTCTTTATTATGAGGAAGAGATGAGCATTTTATAACCAATGCCATCATTCTCCTTATTTTTTATTTTGTAATTACAAAAGATATTTTCAGAAAATCAAATGCATTATTAGATAAAGCAAATACATTGAGATGTTTCCTTCTTTCCTAGATTTTTAGATGTTTCCCTCTTTTCTACTCTTAGATGTTTCCAAGGAAAGAGTGCGCTTTTTCTTGGTTGCGCTTTTTCTTGGTTGCCCAAGCAGTGAGAGGTTGCTGATTTTTGTGTCCTTCTTGGTTGCCCAATTCCTCCCTGCTTAGATCAGGAAGCGTCCCGGCTTCCTCTACCAAATGAGGGAAAGTGCATTGCAATGTTTCTGCAATCCTGCATTTTGTCTGTGCTAGTGTGCATCTCTTCCAACCAACCAGATATGAGAAGTATGGCTGCTAGCATGTATTTTGTTTCTTGGAGTCCATAATTGTATCTTTGAGTAGAGGAGGCTGAAAATCTGGAATATTATCGACCGGATGACGGATTGTAACAGATTCCTCAAGGAGAGGTGGTTCAAATAGTTTGAGATTATGAACATAAACACATCATGGATGCCAAGCTGGGAAGGCAAGTCCAAGCGATATGCATTTTCTCCAATGCGTTCCAGAACAGTATACGGGCCATATCGCAGAGGGTGCAGCTTATGATGCTGGCCCTTGAAGCGTTGCTTGTCCAACCAGAGCCACACATGGTCTCTAGGTTGAAAATACAAGGGTGTTCGCTGCTTGTCATGCCTCTGTTTGGCGTGATCGTGGGCTGCTTGCAAAGCAGCAGTTACTTGAACTTGGCATTGAGAAATGGAGTGTATAAAATGAGGAGCTGATTTTTGTTCCTGTTGTTAATGTGCAGACCCAGAAGGGGTGATTGCCAGTGGCATCTCAGAGGGTGCACTTGGCTGAAACACTGCCTCTCGAGGATCAAGGCGATAAGATGCAGTATTGGGTAAGGAAGCACGAGGAATAAGATCGATGTGGTGTTCAATAGAGCGTGCTAGAGGCAACCCTGTGGGTTGGGTGAATACATCTGCAAATTCTTGGAGTAGAGGATCCATTGTAGGAGGCACTGGATTGGTGAGGTTGTCTGGCTTGACAGGACGAACCAAGCACGAAGAAACACCTTGGTTTAAATTGACTCTCATAATGGGAGCTTTGCCAATAGAAGGTTGAGTTGATGAGCTAGCTGAGGATGTGAGCACATAGGTGTGCCCATCGTGCTGCAAGTGGTATTGGTGATCTGTAGCATGATAAACAGCGTGTCTAGCCTCTTGGTATGGAATGCCTAGCAATAAATCGGCACAATCGAGAGGAGAAACATCACATACCACAGTATCACGGAAAGGTCCAATAGCAAAGGTGACAACACAACATTGGGAGATGGTAAGTCGAGGACCGTCTTTTTGGACCCAACCGAGCTGATACGGGTGTGGGTGAGGAGTGGTGGGAAGGCAAAGGCGTTCAACCAAGTCCTGGGCCACAAGATTCTTTTGACTCCTATTGTCAAGAATAAGTGTGGCCAACTCATGTTTGATTTGAAAATTATGGGTAAACAAAGGCGTAACAGAGGTGTTTGTTGCATTAGCAGTCATGAGGATGAGAGAGGGGTCCACTTCGGTAGGATTTTCAAGAGAAATCGCTGGAAGTTGGGTAGTGGCATTTGGTTGCTCCACCTCTGTAAAAAGAGTCTTGTTAGGGTGTAGATTTTTAAGTACTCGACAATCTGCAGAAGCATGTGAGTTGGTCTTATGAAAAGTACACCAGGGGTTGTGAGGTGTGGGGGATGAGGCAAAGGCAACATTAGAATAACCAGAGGGAGATGGACCATTTCTGGCTTGATGGGATCGAATTGGAGTACCCACTTTGCGTTCCATAGCCAGGGCACGAATAAAGGCCTTGTCTAATGAAGCACTATCAAACAACTCAACTTCGTGTCGAAAAATCATTAGCAAACCAGAATTAAATTTGATAATTAGTACCTCTTTGGGATCGGAGATATGGAGTTGAATGCGCAACTTGCAGAAGACATCAATGTAAGCTTGCACTGATTGATTAGGTAGTTGTCGAAGTTGTAACCATTTGGCAAGGAGATTTTGTATATATCCCGGAGGATAGAATCATTCTCGTAAGGCCTCGCAAAAGAGATTCCAAGATGTGATAGGTGTTGATCTGGTCTGGGCTTGTTCTCCAAGTTCAACAACCAAGAACTTATTCTCAAGATGAGTATCCCACCATGTTTGTGCGAGGCCTTCCAATTGTAGACCGGCGATTTGAAGTTTCATCTCCTCTTCCATCATTGGACAGGTTCTGAAATAGTTGGAGAGACTGCGGAGCCAAGAATCAACAGTCTCACCATTCATTTGCCCTGAGAATTTAGGCAGTTGAAAGCGTTTATCAAGCTGCATTTTCCCTAGAGGGCATTGTTGTTGTTGCAGCATAATTAGCACTTGAAGAGCCCTAGCTAAATAATTTACTGGCGAGTTTGCAGTGGAGGGCTCTTGTCACTCTTGACGGGGTGGCATGATTTTCATCCACCAAATGGATTGAAATATATGACCCTTTAAAACAAAACAAAACAAAAAAATTTCGAACAGGTGGATGGCTTCCAAGATCTTGTGCTCCGATACCAATTGATCTACTTACAGATCTGAAAAACAGAATATAAACACAAAACAGGAATAACACAGCTTTGGAAACAATACCACAGTCTTTATTATGAGGAAGAGATGAGCATTTTATAACCAATGCCATCATTCTCCTTATTTTTTATTTTGTAATTACAAAAGATATTTTCAGAAAATCAAATGCATTATTAGATAAAGCAAATACATTGAGATGTTTCCTTCTTTCCTAGATTTTTAGATGTTTCCCTCTTTTCTACTCTTAGATGTTTCCAAGGAAAGAGTGCGCTTTTTCTTGGTTGCCCAAGCAGTGAGAGGTTGCTGATTTTTGTGTCCTTCTTGGTTGCCCAACTTTATAATAAATCATTACTTTAGCCAACATTACTTAATTAAATTAATTAATGTGCCTTTACATAAGAAAAAAATAATTCACTTTGCTAGAAAATTTTGTCAAACATCTTCTACATGCTCGACACTAAGCCTATGCATAATCACTTGTCCAAGCAACCAAAACTCAACACTCTCTCTTAGCGAGGAAAGTGTTTTACATCACTCCCCTCTTATCTCTAAAGAAGACAAACGTGTGCTCCATCAAGACCTTCATGAGGATGTCCCCTTCTATAGGTACATATTGTAGCTTCATTATCCCCTTTTGCACATTGTCCCAGATGATGTGATATTTGATCTCTATGTGTTTCGACTTGTCATGAAACACTGGATTTTCCAAGAGCTTGATGCAACTCTAATTGTCACGAAGTATCACGATCGGCTCCAACTCCTAATCAAACAATCCCATAAGTAAAGTTCGAAGCCAAATGGCTCACGTGATGCCATGGTCGTTGTCATGTACTCAGCTTCAATAGAACATAGTGTGATTGCATTTTGTTTCTTGCTGAACCAAGAAACAACTCCAAACCCCAAGCTGACATAGCAACCTAAAGTACTTTTCCTGACAATTGTGCTACCTGCCTAATCAGCATCTAAATAACCCTAAAGTTCAGTCCATACTCAATTGTTCCATGTAGATATCTTAGGACATGTTTTGCCACCACTTAGTACACTCGCTTTGGCTCAACCATAAAATGACTGAGTGTATTGACAACAAAACATATATCCTGTCTAGAATTGACTAGATACATAAGAGAGCCAATCAGCTGCCTATATAAAGTGAGGTCCACTGCCTCTAACTTGCAGGTATCAATTTTCTTCCAATTGGTCACCATTGGCATAGCCATAAGCTTGCAATCCTGCATCCCAAATCATTCAAGATCTCCAAAAAGTACTTCCCTTGTCTGAGTACCATATGTTGATCTCTTTGCAACACTTTTATGTGAAAATTTCTGAATGTAAACCAGAAATTCTATTGCAGTAAATCTGATTTGCAATACCTACTTGCCTTATTTAAATTACAAGTGACACATTCAGACAAAGGACGCACGTATTTTTCGGACAAATGTCCTCGGAAAAACCCAAAGCGGGAAAATCGGTGCAACAATTTTGAGGGTTTATATTATTAAGCAGATTTCTGAATACAATCTAGGGTGCCAAATCCAGCTCACCCAACAGAGAAAATCCTTTGCAGAAGTACCTCTATTCAGAGATAGATGTTTTGGCAGATCCAGCGGCAGAATGACGAAACCCCATAGGTGACTGCGCAGTCCCTATTTTTGTGCAGCGATCGCTGTAGCTAGCTCTGTGTTGAGACTGCGTCACCTCTCCTAGTGGCTGCATCACCCTCTCCATAAGGCTTCCCGGCTCAAAAATCGATCTGCTGGATGGCTACCCAATCTGTCTCACAGAAACCCCAACGCAGTTGCTCAAGTGACTACGTCATCCTCTCTGGCTCTATGTCACTCCTGCATGAGCCCTATTGGCTCAGCGTCACCTTCTCTGAGCTATGTTGTCCCTCCTGTTGTTATCTGCCTCTCTGCAATTGTATTCTCGACCTTGGATAAAAATCTCATTGCCGAACTGCCCCTCACTGCACTGAATTACTCAGATCTGATCTTCATCCGAGCACTACTCCATCAGAAGAATTCAATCTCTAAATTCAGTCTCTATGTGGGTTCTCCAACTGACCGTCAAGTCTTCCTTTATACTTTTCCTGTTGATGAATCAACGATCGTGATCTAATCTCTATTCAACGCCTAAGATTAAAAAAGACTTGATCTTTGTCACTTAGAAGCTTCTCACCCACGTGTTTAAATTAATTCACTTTAATTATTTAAATTCCCTAAGTTTTAACTTAGGCTCCATTTAAAATAATTAATTATTTTAATAACTTAAGTTTTGAGTGGAACTTCTCCAAACGATTTCTGGGTCTTGGAGATCTCATGTGTTCTAGCCCCTCCACAAAATTTCGGAGCTAGAGCACATCCGATGCTACCTAAAAATAAATACTCTCTCTTAACGAGGAATGTCCTCTAGCAATATTTCTTCACCAGAAGCATCACCCTGATCCACGACACCGGTCCTCTGCGCTATTGATGCTCGGTTGTTGCCCCTCATCCACTGCACTACTGCCTTTTGTACTGTTGTCCATGACACTGCCACTTATCGCTGCCTCATCTGTAGTGCAACTCACTCTCAAATGATGCATCATGTTGCCCATAGCACTGCCACTGCTAACTGTTGCACTGCAACTCAGCTGTTGAGATTTAAGCAATTGGAAAAAAAACATCCCAAAAAACTAACATACTGGTTAGTATGGATACACCTCGATGCTGGAACTACCTCTACTGTTAATCTGTGCTAACCCTCTGCTGCCTCTGCGTTGTTGTTGCTTTGCACTGCGTTGCAACTCCGTGCACTGTGTTGATGTTGCTACGATGTTGTTGCCTATGTTCTGCGCTGCTTTAAACTTCGGCACTCTAGCTCTACCTATGTTGCTCCATCATCCCTTGCACCAACTAACACTCGTCGCTCTGCTACTATCATTAAGGGCTCCTGTAGTCGTATGTGATCCAAGAGTTTGGGCACCTCTAGGATCTTGCCCCTATCTTCACTGAATCTCAAAAGAGCTACATATCTGTCGCCCCACCTCTTCTCTCGAGGCACATGAGCACTCATGGCAACATCATCATCATCCTTCGCTGCAGCAGCCTTCGAGTCAGGTTCTTCTTTCCCCTTCTTCTGAGTGCATTGTGTGGAAAAATGTCCTAATTCTCCACAACTAAAGCATCTGACCTTTGAGAGGTGGTCCTTCTTCTTCCTTCTCTGCTACCCATGTTGTCCCTTAGATGCGAGAGCCACATCTTCCTCTTCCTCCTTCTTGATCTTGATCCCTGTATTGCTTCTTCCCGCCTTAGTCAACCTTCTGATCTTCTCTTGTCGAAGAGTTGCTCACATCTCCTCCCAGTTTGGAAGCGTTGCTCTATCCAAAATACCTTGGACAAAGGTTTCCTAGTCTTCTGTGACTACATTCAGGGCAGTCCTAACCATAAGTCCATCATTTGGTGTAGCCTCTATGGAAGACAGCTGATCTTGGATTACTCGCAATCTGTTAAGGAAGGGGTCGATCTCCTCTCCCTTCTACATCTGAAACAGTCTCAACTGATTCTCAAGCAACGTCCTCCGCTAGACAAGGTTCCCTGGTACATAGTGGTCAAGGAAGTCCACATTTCCCTTGTCGTGTTCTTCTCGGCAATATGTGGGATCACATGACCCTTGACTTCGTCTATGATCATCTGTTTTGCCTTCGCTTGAGCCTCTTCGTACTTCTTGAGAGCATCAGCATCAACAAGGACAACAACTTTATGCAAGACATGATCCTTGATGCGATGATCATCCAAAACTAACTGGATCTTGGCTTTCCAGATGACAAATTTGGATGCTCCATCCAACTTGTGCTAATCCCTCAGTCCATGTGCGGCCATCTCTGCTCAACAAGAAAATGTCAAACTAGTTCTCTTCTCCCTCTTTTGTTGTTGCCCCAGAAAAACTCGAATCTAGGTTTCTTTGGCGCTAGAAACCCTCTTAAGGAACAAGCTCCCTCTGAATCTTGATTTCCTTCACGGAAATCCTTCCACCAACTGATGTCGAATCAGTCTTCTCTGATCACTCTTTTTGCTGATCAGCACTGGATCTAGACTTTTTGGCAAGAAGTCTTATGTGGAACTATTTCCCTCTACTTTGCCACTGCCCCACTAGACATTGTTCTACACCAACAGAAACAATGCCCCACCAACAACTCTTGAAGAAAAACGAACTTCTCTTCCAGCCACGTCAACCGGAAAGAATGAGGCTCAAAACCTCTGTGTTGGCCCGGCAAACACTGTGTTGCCTCTGTTGCAGCTACAATGTCACCCTAGCTGGCTGACGCAGGCTCTGCGTGAGCCCCTCTAGTGACTACGTCATCCTTCCTTGCCTCTTTCTGGTTTCACACTGTCTCTCGAGACAGCTGCCTTCCTGTAGCAAATTTTTCCTTCGATCTTTCACTAATGGCTTCAACTCTACTTGATCTGCAACAGCTCTAATACCATGTGAAAAAATTTAAATCGAAACCAGAAATCCTACTGCAGTAAATATTATTTGCATTACCTACTTGCCTTATTTAAATTACAAGTTAATTTCCTAAATCTTCAATAAAAATACTAATGCAAATATACTGCAGCCTACACAATTATACAGATCAAGTACTGAAAAATAAGCGACACATTTAGACAAAGGACACACATTTTTCAAACAAATATCCCCGGAAAAACCCAATGCGGGAAAACCAGTGCAGCAATTCTGAGGGTTTATATAATTAAGTAAATTTCTGAATACAATGTAGGGTTCCAAATCCGACTCACCCAACAAAGAAAATCCTCGGCAGAACTACCTATACCCAGAGACAGATGTTTTGGCGAATCCAGCGGTAGAATGAAGAAACCCCATAGGTGACTATGCAGTCCCCAGTGCTGCGCAACGATGGCTGCAACTAGCTTTGTGCTGAGATAGCGTCACCTCTCCTAGTGGCTATGTCACCCTCTCCATGAGCCTTCCTAGCTCGAAAATCGATCTGCTAGATGGTTGCCCGATCTGCCTCACAGAAACCCCAATGCAGCTGCTCAAGTAAGAGTCACTTAGAAGCTTTTCTAAACTTATAAGAAACATGTCATCCACATACAACAAAAGAATGAGTGGCTCTCACCTTACCAACATGTAGTACAAGTTTGAGTCAACATCACTCTTGGTCAAGCCAAAGCCTAGCAAATAGTTGTCTATCCTGGAATACCACGCACTTGGTACTTGCTTTATGCCATACAATGCTCTCTTCAATCTATATACATTACAATCCATCCCATGAACTTCAAAATCCTTTGGTTGCTCTATATAGATCTCTTCTTCAATCACACCATTAAGAAATGTCATCTTGATGTCCATCTGATGGATCTTCCAACCCATCTCTACAGCAATAGAAATCACAACCCTGATGGAGGAATCCCTGGCTACAGGGGTGAATGTCTCATCATAGTCAATTCCTTCTCTTTGAGAGAAACCCTTAGCCACGAACCAGGATTTGAACTTCTCAACACTTCCATCAATAGCGTGTTTTATTTTATAGATCCACCTAGATCTTACCACTGATTTCCCTCCAGGTCGTGGCACAACCTCCCATACATCATTCTTCATGATGGAAGAGTACTCTTCCACGATGGCATCCCGCCACACCTGTTTCTCAGATGCCTCCTAAAGACTGGAAGGCTCAACCTATATCAGCTCACTCATAAGACCAATGTAGTTGGAAAATATATGTGGTGCTCTACTTACCCTGACTGAAGTTCTAGGCGCATCCACTTGCTCATGAGCTTCCCTCAAGGTACGCTCTACCCATTTCGGCCTCTTGTTCCTTGAAGTCTCGTCCTCGGTAAATGGAGCATCATGCTCCTCATCATGCCCATGCAATTTTTCCTACACACTAGTCTATGGTCTTGTAATTTGTAATGGCTATCTCCTTTCTTCCTTTGGTTTTTTCTACCCCTAAACCTCTACTTCAACTAGCACTGATCCTCGAGGCTTTCTGAAATCCCTTTCCTCCTCAAATTTCACATCGCTCCACACCATTGTTTTCCTAAGTGCAAGAATGTAGACTGTGTAAGCCTTTGAGGTCTTGTCGCATCCAACAAAGATGCTTTTATCTGTAGTAGGCTCGATCTCGGTCCTCTTCTGTGATGCGATGTGGCAATAAACCAAGCACTCGAGTAGACTCCTAATTTGCAAAGATGATGCCAATCTCTCGTTTCTTCCCTGTGAATGCCTCTTAAGGGGTAATCCACCCCAACACCTTGAGTAGACTCCTAATTTGCAAATAAATTTTCGTGTTACACGCTTCTACCCATAAGAACATACGTTAGTCCTGATCATGCAGCGTTGACTTTACTGCCCCAACAATGGCTTTGTTCTTCCTTTCTAATACGCCATCCTGTTGTGGGTTATATGGAAC
Source organism: Pinus albicaulis (assembly GCA_034641835.2). NCBI lineage: Eukaryota > Viridiplantae > Streptophyta > Pinopsida > Pinales > Pinaceae > Pinus > Pinus albicaulis. The sequence continues at coordinate 1,227,269,723 of CM076584.1, read as the reverse complement.
TAGCAACTCCCTCTTAATTCCATAATCTACAGAAAACTCCTTGAATGCATTCGAGTTGTACTCGCCTCCATTATCAAATCTAAACACCTTGATCATTCTCCCCATTTGGTTCTCTACCGGAGCTTTAAACTCTTCGAACTAACTGAAGATCGTGTCCTTAGTCTTCATAAAATAGATCCAAGATTTCCTCAAATGGTCATATATGAAGATAACATAGTGGTTTAACCCTCCAATAGACACATTTGAATGGATCAAGTCCAAGATCGCCTTAGACCTGTTGTCACTGCTAGGAAACACAATCTTGGTGTACTTACCCATGGCACACCCTTTCCACACCTCATGTTGATCTGTAATGAAATTTGGAAGACCTATTACAACCTCCCTAAGCACTTTGAGTGCTCCATGGTGCAAGTATGCCATCCTCCTATGCCACAGCTCCCCCAAGTCACAACTATTGTTGCTGTTACTCACCAATGCTTTGTTTGGCTCAAATTGAAGTCTGTACAACTTGTTCCTTTTACTCCAAGCACTTTTGTTGTGCTGAGGCTGGAACCCTTGGGACAAATATACAACTTCCCCTTTTGGAAAGTTGCCACATAACCCTTGTCCTCCAATGTTATAACAGAGCTCAGATTCTTCTTTAATCCTGGAACATACAACACGTCCTTCACTAGTAAAGGCTTCTTAGAATCCCTCTGAAACTTGACAATTCCACTGTCTGCTGGCTCGTCCTTGGCAATATCACCAAGTTCAATGTGGAAATACAAATTGTGGTCCTTTAAACTGGTAAAGTGGTCTTGCACTCCAGTCATGTGACATGAAGCGCCACTGTCAACATACCACACACTGGTGGCCATTGAACTAGAGAGACATGCAATGAGTCAAAACTCATCCTCAAATCTGGCTGCAAACTCGTCCATCTCAACTATAGCAGCAACCTAATGCTTTTGTTTGTTCTTTTTCTTGTTAGGTTGGTCGCTGGCATAATAACTTGGCTGGTGGCAAGCAAAATATTTTACTTTGCTGAAGTCTAAATTTTGGTCTAAAATCTTCCTCCTCACCTTTCTTCTTTTGGTCTCTATGCTGAGACCCTTCTTGAATCTCTTCCTATATGAAATCATCCCACAGCCTTTCCCATGTTGGAAGATGCTCTCATCCAGTTATGCATTTAACAAACACATCACACTGCTTTGTAAATCCATCCAAGCCTATACGCACTAGTTCAATGTCAGGAGTTGTCTCCCCTATGGCTGCCATCTCATCTCTTATCTACATGAGCCTAATAAGGTAAGAAGTCACAATTTCTCCCTTGGACATTTTGGTATTGTGGAGTTTGTCCCTTAATACCATTTTCCGGTTTCAATTGTCACTCTAGTACAATTTTGTGAGTGCATCCCACAACTCCTTTGTTGTCTTCTTCTCAGACAAATGGGGAATCAGGTGATCTTTTACCCCATCCAAGATGATCCTCTATGCCCTATCTTCTTTCACCTCATGGAGATCTAAGCAATAGGATCTGATTTAGGCACAAACATTGTGGAGCTGACAAACCTCCAGAACTTGTTCTCCTTGAGAACAACTGTAATTCAAACTTTCCACTGGAGATAATTTGAGGCTCCGTCTAATCTATCTTCATACCTGACATTGGTCGACATGGTAGATCAAACCCTTGATTAACTACTGTTGAAAACCACAAAACCCTTTGAGCTTTAACCTGTGCAACACTTGAATTTCTTTCAGAGGCTTGGCTCTAATACCATGATAGTTTTTCTTAAACTCAACAAATTGATATCGAGTGCCAATAAATTTTATACCCAGAATTTAATTTATAACAGCAAAACCAAATCTGAAATGTATGCACAGGAAATACTGTTGAGCTTCTAACAAATTTTACAGTGGAAACAGAAATCAATCACAAAAATGTTTACATAATGTTTTTACCTTGGATACTTGGATACCCAACTTGGGAAAACCAGCATTCATGTTTTGTTTTTATTTCAGCTTGCAGAGGAAAATCAAAAATTTATTACAACAATAAAACCTCAATCTGCATGCCAACAAAAGGTTCAGACCTGCCTCGATCTACGTGCCAACAACTTCCTCGATTTCTGTGCACAGCTCTCACACGTGCAAACCTCACACATGTGACCATACACCCTTGAAAAATGTGCCTGTTGTGCACTGCGTTGATTTCTGTGCCTGCAGAATTCTGTGCAGCATTCTCACACATGCAACATGCCTTGGTTTGTGTGTTGTCTCTTTTCCCTCTCTTTTCCTCACTGCTCCTTGGCACGCATGCCAACTTCTTTTGAAGTGCATGCTGCCTAAGAATGTATGTCATCTTCTCTCCAAGAAATTACTTTTATCCTTTTTCCCCAACCTCATAATCCACGAAGTCAACCTTGTGATTCACGATGAGATCTATCGATGAGATTAAATCTCATCGACTTTAGATCTGATAGTCGTGATTTAATCATTAATTCACTTAAAGGTACATTATATTAAATCATTACTTTAGCCAACATTAATTAATTAAATCAATTAATGTGCCTTTACATAGGAAAAAAATAAAAGTCACTTTCCTAGAAAAGTTTGTGGGACATCTTCTGCATGATCGACACTAATCCTATGCATAATCACTTGTCCAAGCTACCAAAATTCAACTCTAATAGTCAGCTTGGGTAAGGGTTAGGATTTTTGCATGCTTCAACTCTCGATAAGAGTTCAGGTTTTGGACAATTAAGTTGTCATGGAAATTGTGGACTGTATGGTTGCTGCACAAGGTTGCCTACTTCCTCTATTATACACCAATATCCCACTCCCTTGCTCTACTCGACTATGGAAAACTTAAAAGTAAACCGATAAAACAAGAATAGAACCCATTCCTTTCTTAGTAGCCCAGTGTTACATGTCCTGATAGTATCTTGGGGTAGTGTTAGGGATTTTGCATGCTTCAACTCCCAATAAGGGTCTAGGTTTTGAACCCTCTTCTTGAAGATGCTGGAAATGTATCCTTCAACTATGGTATGGTGGAACACATTCGTAGTATTAGAAAAAGAAACTCTCAAGTTTCCTGAGATAATATTATAAAGCCTAGACAAGGCCACTCTCAATGTTGCAAATATCTCCGAAATCTCCGAACATTTCTAAGTTTTTCCAGTTTCCAATTTTGCCAAGATGAGTTTTTCAGGTCCAAGCTCATTCTTGCTGATAGTTTTTATATTTGCCTGATATGTCTGATAAGTTTGTTACCAGACCCTCAGCAATATATTCCCCAAAATGACATTTACAACACTGACTACTCTTGTAGGAAGATAACTGTCATATCTAGTTTTTCAAAGCTTGCGAACTTGCAAAAAGATCATGGATTCCTAAAGCATGTTTTGAATCACAATTCAAATTTGCAGCAACAGATTTCATTCCTAAGTAATAAGAAGCAAATAAATATTAAAAGTCTAGTGAAAACTAGGCAACTATAACATCAAGAAAGAGAAATTAAGAACAAATGTTGATAATCAATGGAAAAAATCCCCACCTGATGCCCCTGATACAAAAGTAAACCAAGGGCTAGACAAATCAGGTCTTCTAGAAAACAGCCATTCCTTTGTGCCTTCTATGCATCCGAAATATGTTGCACCAGAAACCACTGATCCTGTCATGGCTGGGCCTATTCCTCTGTAAAGACCTGCAAACAGTTCAAAGTATAGAATCAACATGAAAAATCAATAAAGTTCAACAATGAAATAGAAGATGGGAATGGAAGTTTAACATAAAAATTACGACATACAAGCAAAATCACTACACGCAAATGGCCCAAAATAGCATAAGATTACATTTGTTTCAATGGTTGCAAAACAAACATTTGGGAGATTATTATGTCTTTTGCCTCTTCTTCAACAATGTTTCGTGCCTGATCAAAAAAGAAGATAAACATAACTGTTATCTGTAGCTGGTAAAAATTAGAAGAAACAAGTCTTCTTGCAATTTTTACCAGCTAATTGTGACATCTGGCCCTTTAAATTCCTTAAAACATGTGCAAGAAATAACCCTTTCAGAGGTAATTTCAGGCCAAATACATGTATCCGAACATAGTAATAAGTCCCTAACGGATTCATGGCATATAAAGATACATTCATAAGCATTGTTGGGTTTTTTATTTCAGTGTCATCCATGTAACTTGAACCTTACTTGAGTTGACAAAGAAATTATTTCTTTGACACTGAAACAAGGCCTTGAAGACAAACTATTAAGAGCTTCTTGTCCCATGAAAAACATAGGTCGTTTAAAATGACTACTTTGCACCTAACCACATCTTTATTACGCAATTTGATTTTATGTACATGAGACATTTTATATGTAAGCTCATGATTTCGTAATAACGTTTCAGTCTTTGGTTTTTATCTTATCATATTTCAAGGATTGTAAAAGGTCCTATTCATGCAACAGGGATTTACAAGTAGCTGTGGCTCTAAGTTAGAGTTTCACTTTCTTTTTGAATAAATAGGGGTTTTCCCCTCTTTTGTTGCTTTGATCACTTCATTAACATAACCAACAAAGATTATTTGGAGATCTCTTCCTCCATACAATTTAGATTTGTTTTAGTGCAATCCACTTGATCATGTGGGTGCCCCCAATTCCCATGAAAATCATGGGAGGTTTAAAATGACTATTGTGCACCTAACCACAGCATCTTTATTATGCAATTCAATTTTATGTACATGAGCCATTTTATATGTAAGCTCGCGATTCTGTAATAATGTTTCAGCCTTTGGTTTTTATCTTATCATATTTCAAGGATTGTAAAAGGCTTTAAGTTAGGGTTTCACTTTCTTCTTGTATAAATAGGGGTTTTCCCCTCTTGTGTTGCTTTTATCACTTCATTAACATAACCAACAAAGATTCTTTCGAGATCTCTTCCTCCATACAATTTAGATTTGTTTAAGTGCATTCCACTTGGTCATGTGGGTGCCCCCAATCTTTTTTGCTTTTTTATATCTATTTATGTTATAAGCATACCCAATGATATAAGTACAGTGTAATGTTTATCACTTCATCATTATAATTAAAAAGGCTTCATTACTGAGCTCCTCCTCTACACAATTTGGATTTGCAAGTGCAATCCACTTCGGTGCACAGATGCTCCCATCTTTTATGCCTTTTTTAAATTTCTTTCTGTCATTTGAGTTTTACTTCTATTATATTTCCTATCTATTTCTGGTCACTTCTATAGTTGCAATTGTCGTGCCAATTTAGAGATAGGTACCTAGAAAGTTGGTATTAGAGCAGTGGTTTGAGATTCACACAATCAATCAAGCAAGGACACCAAAAAGAAGAGGTAGAACAGATGGTGATGCTAAAAACTGTTGGAACAAATATGTGACCAAGGGAGAATTGAACAGTATGTTCCTAAAGTTTGTTGAGCAAGTTAGAGTTATTATTAATTAATGGAATCAAAACCCTCCATTGAATGAATCTTATTCACATATCACTTTGGAAGGCCCTTGAGAGGATGAAGAAATGATTGGAAAGAGAAATAATCAACCCAGGATCTCCTATAACCTCCATGGTAAAATATTTTGGAGGTGATGCTGAAGTGTGTAATCATATGTGGCTAACCAAAATCAAGCAAGCCTTCTGAGTGCAGGGCATTGAAAACCAAGAAGAGGAATAAACATTGCCCTTCCACACCTAGAAAGATCAGCATAGACATGGGAAGAGAGATAGAACAGTAAAAAGACTTGAGTAAATTTCAGCAAGTTCACAGATGCAACAACCCAAAGAGACATCAAAACTGGGCTGAACCCTATGATGTTCATCTGATGCCTTTCCTAATCGAGATGTCTGTTGAAAAATAGCAGAAAGGTTTCAAGTACAAGAGTTAAAGGCAAGATTGTCTCCTAACCTAGTGAAACACATCTACATAATGAACCTGAGTTCATAAATTAGAACAAAGGAAAATTAGCAACCTAACTCTTTACAGCAAACCATTCATGTAGATAGAAGAGCAGAAAACCATATTGAAGCCTTTGGAAAGAATATTCTCTCTTCCAGAACAATGTATTATGCACAATACATAAATATTAGCAAAACAATCATTTGGAAACCCTCTCTCCTAGACCCAAATTTGTGCCACAATTGTTCTCAGCCCCGATTTATTGGCCATGTTTGTACCCCTACAAAACTTTATATAGTTAAATATTTATACCACACAATATCTGAGCTTTGGGGGCATGATACACATGAACAATTTGATAATCATATCAAATCAATATAGTAATCTCTACCCCTAGTAGACAAAAGAGAAATTTTGGTCTCCCTTTCAGCAACGACTAGGCTTAGTGAATTTGATATCTTTAAAAAAATTGCATATATTAAACAACAAAAGGTGCAATTTATGCTTGATCTTTATATTAGACGGAACATCCTAGATAAAAAAAAAAAAAGTTAAAAGATTAGACCTCTATCTTAATACTTTTGAATGCTTCCCCGTCCACATCCCATGTTACAAGCATACTCAATATGAAGGTGTAGTCCATAAAATGAAACATATAGTGGGATATTGTACACTCAGGGAAAACTTTCATGTTATAGGCACTAAAGGATTGGGTGGGGACTCAAATATTCAGTGTCTATACTCCTTGGGGACATACTCCACTAGCAACCAGGAGAAATTTCTATCCTTCAAAAAAGATGGCAATGATTATACCATCAAAGCCCTGCCACCTAGCAGCCTCAAAATTGCAAACTCCAAGCACATGAAGAAAAGCCATTTTGGTGCTATGCCCCACTTGTATTGTATGGAGGTTGAACCTTCTCACCAACCTCAGAATCTAGGCAACTTTTAATTAGCCCAAAAAGAAGGTTGGGTCTCTAGCAATGCCCATAAAACTGACAAAGGAAGGTGTAGTTTCAACAGATTTTGTCAAAGACTATATGTGCATCATTTGTTCAACATTTCAACAAACACTCATCACACATCCCTTGTTTTCTTGGCACTTGGTTGCAATGGTTATTCTTTGAGAAAGCATTTGAAAGTGCGCCTTGGTAGGTAGAAGTCACCAATCCATGCATTATACATAGAAATGAATTTGGTGTAGTTGGTTGAATCAATTTTCTAAATACATCGACTTGGAGTTCAAATCTTCTCCCTCTTGTAATAATGACTTTATCATAAAGTGAACACTGACTTTCTTTGGTAATTATAGCTTGAAAAACAATCTAAAGGAAAAAAAAGGTCAGTTACACTATCAAATTTTGGCAATCCAATGTTTTGTTCGAACTGGAAGATAGCTTTCCACATATTTTGAGCTATTATACAGTATATTTTGGACTCTGGAAAATTTGTATCTTTTAAGTTATTTCAGCAGCATTCTCAACTTTATCCAATGCCCGTTTTGTTCTTTCAACATTAGGGACAAACCTGCCCAAGGGGGAGGGCATGTTGATTACCTAACCACAATATCAAAATTATGAAATTAGGCATTTTGTACATTTATATGAGTTAGTGTAATGCCCCAACCTGACCACCCCTACTTGATTGGCTAGAGATGACTCCAATAGGAGCATAGTGGATTAATGACCCTTGTGCCTAGCTTCTTTGATAAGTTTTATGTGAAAATTCCTCCACCCGGAATCCCTATTGCAGCAAACTGATATTACTTCTCCTACTTGATTAATCATGCAAGTTATTGACTATGTTCTACAACTAAATACTGAAGGAAATGCACTGCAACCTTCACTACATAAATAAACAGCGGAAAAATAAACGCGGAAACAAGATCTAAGAAAGAAAAAAACTACACACACATTACACTGTTATTTTTGGACTAATGTCCTTGGAAAAACCCAATGTGGGAAAACCGGTGCAGCAGCTGAGGGTTTGATATTATTAAGCAATAATTTCCAAGTAAAATTCTTCAGATGCCCTGACTAGCAATCCTATACAGAGATCTAACTGAACAAAAAGCTAGTGAGATTATCTCAACCTGTCACAGGAAGTTTTGGCACTGATCTGCACTAGAGATGAGCCTCTGTGTTGTCTCTGCTAGATGGAAACTTCAGCCATCTGGCTTCTCGGTCTCACACCCCGGCTCTAGCACTGGATTCTGATTGTTCCCCAACAGAAATACGGACTCCCTCTAAAGCTCTACACTGCCTCTCTGGACCACTCTCTTCTCTCTCTACCTTGTACTCTCTGGATCAGGAAAATATCCAACCAGAAAATTATCCCTGCCTCTCTCTGCAAATATCAACTCGATTGATTTTCCCCGCTGCTGAGCACTGCTCACTTGAGAAATTTGATCTCTAGACTCTCTCGGTGTATTTTCCAAATGCCCTTCAAGTCCTTATAATCTTCTCGTTGAGACTTCAACGGTCAAGATTAAATCGTTAGTCGACGGTTAAGATTAACTTGACTTGATCTCTGTCTTTTTCTAGAACATTTACACCCTGTTTTATTAATATGCTTTAATTTTTTTAATTCCCTAAGTTTTAAACTCAAGCTCCCATTAAAAATAATTAATTATTTTAATAAAACCCTATCCGAGTAGAATTTCCCAAAACATTTTTTGAGTATTTTGGAATGCATGTGTCTAAGCCTCCCTGCAAAATTTGAGACTTGGAGCACATCTGATGCTACCAGAAATCAATATTTTAAATATGTTGATATTATGAACACCTGATTTCCAATTATAGATGTATATAAACATATCTTAAGATCTGAATCAGTCGATAATTAAGACCATAGTGTGAATGACCTAGGTAATTTCATAGTAAACAAAAGTGGATTGATGTTATGACTTGTGTTGAGATGTAATGAGGCTACATAATTGCCAGGATTGAATATATGTCTAAAATGACACTTTCAAGTAATTAGATTATTATATTTTCAAGTAATTGACTGCTTATAATCTGATTTCATTTGATTTTGTCAATATTGACAATCTTTTGATTATGATGGCATGTACCATGAGATGAACTAGCTTCGGCTTGTCTACTTTCTCTACAATGAGCACATCAATACCACTATGCCTTCATGAGGGCAAATGATCACAAAGAGGTAAGGAATAGGTCACAACCCTCCCTTCATGCTACAGCAGTCGTGGGAGTAGGGATGATGATCAAATATGTGAAATGATTTGTTTGCATGTTGCTTGAGTCATCTAGGTGCTTGTGCAATTGAAGTTTCTGTTATATTTGCTTGAGAACTTAGTTAGTCTTCTTTCTATTCTTTACTTAGATCTTTTCATTAAACAAATATCAAGAACGAAACAATAACAACAAAGGATAGAAATTAGGCTCTCGGTTTGGGAAAAAACCCTCCAAGGGGAAAATCCGGAAAACTCTTCTCTTCTTATAGAATCTTCTTCAAGTGAGACAACAAAGGCCCAAACCCTAGACCAAGTCCTCCTCCAAGTACCAAGGTGGCCCTTCGACAAGTCCTTCCTTGATTTTGCACCAACTAGCTTCAAACTACAACTTCAACCTACCAGCTTCAATATTGCAACTCGTCCTGCAACTTCGACCCTAAAATTCGTCCTTGCAACTACTACAAAAACCCTAATCCAGCTTCCTCCTGAGACCTTCCTAGAGCAAGACAGCTCTTCCTAAGGTCAACAAGGTCAAGATAGAGTATTCTTCCTTCCAGCAACAAGATAATGCACTTCGTCCTATTGCAACTCAAACCTGCAATTTCAGCCTATTGAAGAATGTAAGGAGGCTCAGCCTTCATTATTAATATATTTGTCGAAGAATTTATTATTATTATTAAATGACTTATTAAACCATAGGTTTCATGCTTGGGTCATATTTAGATTAAGGTCCCCATTGTGGACTTCTAGGTTAGTCATTACAGATTTAAATTGATCTAATTTAGGCTTTTAAATCATGTAATATTAGGGTGTTTATTATTTGGTCAAAAGGCTCCTCCATCAAGTCATCTTCTTCAAAGTCGTGATCATCTCGGCCTCTTCAACAAAATATTCAACTCATCTTCCTCGACTACAATCTCCAAGTCGGCCTAAACTAAGTCTCCTTCAAGTCAGCTTTAAATAAAACACATGTCGACCTAAACAAGGACGCAACTCTTCATTATGTTCATGTCGGCCTATTTATGAAGGGAAACCACTATAAATATAAGTGCAGGATTTCGCATTACAACACAACAACTTCAGATCACTGAAATTTTCAGATTACATTACAGTGATACAGTTCAGACTTTTCTCAAGAAGATAGTCTCGGTGCAGTCATACTCTTGGTGTAATTATAGTGATAAGGATGCATTGCAATCTCATAAAAACGCTGCCATGACAAAACTCGGAGCCATCACAGTAAGAAGCATTCCACAGGTTCGATAATATCACAGGATGAGGGTCTCACAAGTTTGATGCCATCTATGTTTCAGTGATACCACAGAAAAGAAGTTAGTAAGAACTCGGTGCTATCTCAATCATGGTGAAACTACAATCTTGGTATTATGATGATCTTTGTGCTATTATAGTGAAGGCAGTGAGGATGGTTTTCCGTTCAAGCAAAGGAGATCTCAGTGTTTTGACAATAAGGAGATCTCGGTGCTAACACAAGTGAAGGGATGACTTGATGGAGGAAGTCTATAGTCTAAGGGTCTTGGTCATCTCATCTTGAAACTACTGAAGGAAGAACTTTGATGGGGTTTTCCCCAAAGAGTGGGGTGCCCTGGCATGTGCCTACATCTTGTGTCTTCTTCTATTTGTACATTCAACATTAGCATTACTCTTGATGATAAAAGAAAGAACAAATAATAATAATAATAATAATATCACAAGATAATGTCATAATAAGAGAAATTAACTAACTTCCATTTCTCTAACACGGCTCCCCCAAAAAGTTTCAAAAACCATAAATTTTGCACGTGTGAGAGAGATAGAGCCGAAAAAACAAAGAGTTTGCTTCTTTGGATTTTTCTTGCCTTCTAGACCTTCGCTCTTCCTTCTTCCTACTTCCCAACTACTAATCAAATTCTCCCTTGAGAGATCAAACTTTTTTGGTGAGTGAGTCCCAAATGAGGTCGAACTACTCCTTTATATAGCCTTTCCAAGGGGTCGAATCCCCTCCTTTAGGCCAACTTGTTGCTGCCAGGGCCAACTTGTACTTTTGGAGTTTCCGGGACTTTCTAGACTCAAAAATAATTCTTTTTCTAATTACATCTTGCCTGGAAGTATGGTGCCCAAAAATTCCATTACAGTGATTTAATAACATATTGAAGTAACATTCTTAATTTGTAAAGACTTAATATGAAATTTAAAATAGACAGAAAATTAAATAACGAAAGAATACCTGGAATGAGATAGAGATGTTGTGGACTGTGGCTTTTCTGAGTTGTGGCTTTTCCCGCGGATGTAGCTAATGTGGTTACCAAACAAATCTTTACCTCCCAGCCAATCTAGGGTCTACCAATACGATCCCCAGGTCCAGAAGAAAATCTCTCCTCGCCCTTGTGCCCAGAATTCCAAGAACAGTCAAGACTTCGTCCAAGAACAATCAAGTTTAAACAATCAATTTTGCTCAGATCTGTAGCTCTCTCTCTCTCTCTCTCTCTCTCTCTCTCTCTATAAAAAAAATCCTCCCTTTCTTTCAATGAAACCCCTCTCTGATATGTTCCCTTCCACCGCCCCTGCACACTGTCTTCCCGACTCTTCCTTACGACTTGCCACCTGCAATGTCTTAGTCTCCTTGTCTCCTTGGTGTTCAAAATGTACTTATTCCTTACGTGACTCGTGGCTTTTGAACTTGCCACCTTTGTTATTTATTATTTTCTTTTCTTTTGATTACATAAATTCCACATTATATTTCTTTTTTTGGTTTTGCTTAGTTAATATAATGTTTTACAAATATGTTCATTGTTTTATTCATAGTTTTAATAACTCACTTTATTAAATATTTAAATAAGTTATTTTCTTTACTTGTTTAATTATAAATCAAATAACTTGAATTTATATTTTATTATTTTCTTTACTCATATATATATATATATATATATATATATATAAGTCACCTGACATGGGGACACGAGACACGATGGACACGCAGATTCGAGTGTCGGACACGGACACGGTGACCCCCTGGAACAGGACATGTCCGGACATGTTATATATATATATATATTAAAAATTAGATATTTCTTACACAAATTCAAACATAGATCTTCATCTAGATGTAAGTTTTACAAAGATACATGATATCTATACATCATACAATCATACAAAGTAATAGACATATTCATCAATGATCCAATAGGAGAAAGACAAGACACTGTAGTTTTCTCATTAAATCATCAAAATCAAAATGTGTTACCTAAGTACTAGGTAGTACAATGCCAATGGCAAATAGAAATAGAAAATACAAAACAACTACAAGTCTACAAGACTACAAGCCTCAAGGCAGTGCCGTCGTATGTAGCTCATGACTCATGAGTCATCAATCCTCGTCATCATAATCAGCATCATTGTCCTCATCATGATCATCATGCTCACCACTGCTCTCCTCTGTTGCATCCTCCTCCTCTATATCCAATGTCATCTGTGCATCTGCTGCTGTGTAGGATGACCCCTCTACTATATCGCCATCATCAAATGTGACATGCTCTAGCACTGGCTCATTGAGATCCAAGTTGGCCAATGCCAACTTAACACTGTTGTCCAGACCCATATCATTAGGAAAGACATCCCACATCTTTGTCTTTCCCTTCAACCAATCCTCCCTCTGCCTATAAATAAGACGAAGGTTGGTGTGCACATACACCATTGTCTCTACCCTGGACTACTCAAGCTTGCTCTTCTCCACACTATACAAATTCCCATATGTGCTCCAATTCCTCTCGGAACAAGAGGATGAAGTCACCTGAGAGAGGAGCCTCATGGCTAACTGCTGCAGAGTGTGAAATTTTCAAGAGGAAAATATTTCTGCAACACTTGGTTTATTTGTCCTACTTAGGAGATAATTTATTTACAGATGCTTCAGTAAATTTTGAAATAAACACATTTGCAGATCTTCACTATCATTAATAGCATAAGAACGGAAATATAATATACACAAGTAGCACAATAGAAACAACCATATGAACACAGTTATTTTTGGACAATTGTCCCCAAAAAAACCCAATGTGGGAAAACCGGTGCAACAGATGAAGATTTTGTATTTATCTTCAGAAATGGAAAGTACATTTACAAGAGTCTAATGAGTAGAGAAAAATTTGCAAACACCTGGTTGAATTTTCTGGACCCTCCAGACAAATTTCAGACCCTCGGGGTGACTTCATTCACCCTCTGTGTCATCCAGCATGAGAGCTCTGTGCAGTCTCTCCCTAGACTGTGTGATTCTGCGTGGAGGAGGTCTTGCTGCTAATCATCTCACCCTTCCCTTCATCCTCTTGACTTCTGCTTCCCGATAAGTGACTCCTCCCTCCTCCTTCTGCTTTTGCAACCCTGCCTCTACAATCTCACCCATTAAAATCGAATTCTCTTGCTTTAGAATCGATTTCCTTTGGGTACTGAGAATGTCCCCGACTTCATTTCCAAATGGCCCTCGAGTCTCTTCTTATAGCCTTCTCGCTGATGAATCAACGACCAAGATTATATCGTTAATCAATGGCTCAGATTAAAAGATGACTTGATCTTCATTATCTAGAAGATTCATACTCTGCTCTATTAATACCCTTTAATTATTTAATTTCCCTAAGTTAAAACTTAGGCTTTGCATTAAAATAATTAATTATTTTAATAAAGTCATGACCGAGTGGAATTTCCACAAACGATTTCTGGGTTCTCTGGATAACTGATGTCCAAGCCTCTCTACCAAAAATGAGACTTAGAACACTTCCCGATGCTATAGAAATTAACATAGAGGAGGGCTTGTTGCCCCATGAGTTGCCCACCAAGAATAGGGCTTCTTAGCCCCCCTGTCTCTAATCACATCATAGCCTGCAAATCGCCCAGTGCCAGTGGAAAACTCTGAAAAGGCATCCTCCACCTCATCAAGGGATGCCCTATCTTGAAAAATCATCTTGAATGCATCTTTCCTCCCTTGTGAGATTTCACCATCCATGTGAGGAGGGAATCTACGGGAAGGTCCATCATTCAGCGACTCATGGTTGTAGTATTTTGGGTTCAAGGAGTGATCCAAACAATGTAAAGGTGTGCAACTCTTGTCCCATCTGTTGACAAGAATATCCTGTATGCTGGTGAAAAAGGCCTCTGGTGATGTCTCATACTCGAGGTACTAACTATGTAAAATAATGTTCCTCACAAACTTAATCATGGAATCCCATCCCTCATAAACCTCTCCTAGGATGGATTGGTCTGTGTCTGCAAATCAAAGCAAGGAAATGATAGGGTCCATAATCTGAATAAGCAGATATACCCTCTCCCACCAGACATCATCCAACACTGTGTCCTTCACTCTTTTTGAGGCTGCTTGATCTGTCTTTCTCCAAAAAGACCAAAACTCTGAAAGATCCATGGCCCCAAGAGCAGTCTTGACCTCCCTCAACCTCTTCAACATGATGAATGAAGAGACAAACCGTGTATCTGCAATCTTCAACAATGATAGATTGGTGTACTCCTTGTAGATAGTGAGGGCATTTGTATGGTTTTGTACAAAGTTGCGGATATGTTGTGCATCCTCAATAATGCTTCCAATCCAAAGCACATCAGAGGCAATAGATTTCAGTGTTGAGTTCAATGAATGGACAATGCAAGGTGTCCAAAATATTTGTGGATATTTAGGTTCCACAATCATGCCAACAGCCTTGCAAACAGGTGCATTACCTGTGATGATTTGCACACAAGAATCGACACCTACATCTTCAATAAATTTAGTAAATAACTCACCCAGATATTGTGCATCCTTGTATTGTCCAAGTGCATCCACTATTTTCAAGAAAACTAGACCATTCAAGGAAGACACCATGAAGTTGATGAGTGGGTGCCATGTTAGATCTGTCCATCCATCAGAAACAATGTTAACCCCAGATGTTGGCCATGTTGATTTAAGAGGCTCAAGCATTTTGTCCACCTCTTTCTTTGCCTTCGTCAACAATGTGGTTCTAAGTTTCTCTGACCCAGAAGGCACATACCCTGATGGAGTTGTTTGGGTTAGAACTCGGCACATCTCAATAAATAGAGGTGAGCGTGCAACATTGAAGGATATGAAGTTCTGATAGAAAAAAAATGCAATGGTGAGATCAAGCTCTTCCCTCTTCTCTTTCAGGAAAATCTTGTCCATTGGACCAAGTGCACTTGCCTTTATTTTTGCTGCTTGTCTCCTACTAGAACTCTCAAATGGGAACTTGCTGCTACTTTTCCTCAAGAATGGAAGGGGGTCATCATTCTTGTTTTGTTTTGTTTTTGATGCCACATTTGCCGCACCAACAAATGCCTCTCTCTCCATTTCCTTCCTCTTTGGTAATGGCACCTGTGTACAAGCTGAAATGCCACAACTTGGCAAAGCCAACAAATGAGCTTTCACACGGTAATATGTGCACATGAAATGGTTGTGGCAAAAACTCCATTTCCAAGCAACATTGCCTCCTCCCTTCGCCTTGTTGTCTGGCCCTACCTCTCTTGTCACATATATTCACAATGGATATTTGGGGTCTTGAGTTAGTTTTCCCTGAACATTTGAAGTTGTTGTTGCAGCCCCACTTCGAATAGATGGAATACTTGCAGACCCTGATGAAATAGGGACAGGAGGGGCATCTCCAATGGGGAAATTCTTCCCCTTTCTTTGCCCCTGCCTTGCTGCCCTTGATTGAGCCATGAATGTTGTAAAATATAAACAAAAATGACCAAATTTGTAAAACATATGCACATGCAAACCAAATGAAAAAAAATAGAGAGACAATGCACTTACCGGTTGCTTGAATCTCCTTGAAAATGCTCCCTCGCTCCTTGCTACTCCCTGCTCCTTGCTCAACTCACACACTAACAATTGTGAAAAACAAATGAGAAAATTTGATGTTTATAGCCCTTCAGACGCTTTTTCGGGCAGTACGAATCCATCAAATTGGGATTCGATCGTGTCCATATAGGACACGATTGAATCCGGGCAAATGGATTCAAATCCCCACGAATCATGTCTGATTCGCCCGATTCGGGACACGAAGGGGGGTAGGGACGAATCCGGTTTCAGAGCTATATAAGTATACGGCAGTATGTATCAAAGGTCTCGCTTGATATATTTATTATATCAAGGTAAGTTAGGAATTTATTTTGATAATTGATTTATTAACTTACTTAGCTATTTTCCAATATTAGTAGGTATGTATACTAGTGCAGTGCATGCGATGTACACATATGTAGCTATCATATGCGTACATCGTATACATGCTAATACCCTTTTGCCTATAAATTGAAATGGGTCATTATAGGAAGGGTCTTATAAACATAATGTTGACTCCTTTGATTCATGACAATAAATCCTACGACCTAACAAACCCTAAAAGCATGAAGAACATGCTTTTACCTAGAAGACCATCAATAATGAACATGAAACCCATGCTTTAAAATAACAACTTTTTCTTTCCTTCTCTTCTTTGTTACATAGGATACATATTGAGATGAGTACAACAACTATGAAGACCAAAACTAGTTACATTCTTCAACACTCCCTCTTAACCAAGGAGGTATTCATAATTGTACAACCAGTACAACATCATTCTCAAACTGAAGAGTTTTCATAAAAGAGTCGGATTGATGAGCCACTCAGCCAAGTATAAGCATCATTATTATGACCAACACTGTCTCTGAGGCCTAACTAGACAAGCACTATTTCATTCAAGAGCATTATAATGGGAGGCTTTATGTGTGATACTGCACTACCTCTACAAGGCACATACCCCATCTGGATGTTCATAAGGTATGACGTTTTAGGACTATTCTTATCTTGGATCTCTATTCCCAAGTCTCCAAAGAATATCAGTCCTCTTCAACCACTCTTTTCTTGGATACATGTCCTATGCTTAAAGAATATCAATACCTTTCCTTTCTTGGATTGACCATCCTCAAGGAAACCATAGATGCTTATCCAATCCTCCAACATTCTCTTTCCGACCCTTACCTGGTCTTACCGAAATAGAATGCTCATGTGATGTCCAACATCACTCCCTCTCAACCAGAGAGGGCATCCCTATTCTCTTTTAGAGAATAGATCTCTGCTCCTATTCAAGAAGACTCCTTTCCTCCTTCTCAAAACCAAAGGAGATTCCTGACTTCCTTTTAAATTGGGAAGTCAACACTAGAAGCCTTATAGCTTGTCTTTATGACAGTATCAACTACTTGTTCTTCATAGCTACATGGCTCCCTCTTTCCTTCACATCTCTTGCATTGAGCTTGCTTCCTTTCAAGGTATCCTGGAGCCAACTTCACTCTTCAATCTTGTGACAGGATCCATGCAACCTCTCTTGCTCATCAGTTTCATCTCGTCATCATCAATGAAGGCATTATATTAAGCGTTTCCAATCCTCAAGTGAATCATAGCTTCTGTATGAAAGGGATCTCCTTTTTTGACCTCTAGGTTATCTTCTTGTACTGCTACCTTTCAATCCCAAGATGAGTGGATATTGAATTCTCAGTTTCCACGTATCAGATATTGAGCTTTCCTCAACATTCTTCATATATTCCTTCCATACAGTTGAACTTGCCTCAACTGTCATCATATATCCCTGCAACATCCTTCCAAGTAGCAAAATAATATGTTAACTAAATAACCAATAATAATCAAAATTAGACTTCCCTCGTCGTGATGACCTTCTCGTCCAATCAACATCCTCCTGGTCCATCTCCACACAATCCTTCTTTCATGCATCATAGTGCCCAAGGATCGAACTTGATTACCAAGTTATTATTTATCTTCCGGAGATTATATTGGATGTTAATCATTATTTTACATATTCTAGAGAAGGTCTTATTCTTTTATTAAATCTTTCTTTTAAACATCACATATATAAAGCATGTTACAAGATTTCGTACATATAATTCTTATCCAAGAGTCACTTGAAATATACATTCCTAAGCTTTTTATTCGATCATCTAGCTATATATCTAATAATGAGATGGCGACTTGACCCATTTCATTCCTTCATCCCTTTAACAATATTGTTTCCATATTATAAGGAATATATATTATCCTTGTCATAATGTTTTCTTCTAAGAACCTTCCAAAATGATGGTTCTTCTAGGATCATGATGATCCACCTAAGCATGGTGACTACCTCTAACATAATGTTAGATAATGCTTGGATGAACAATATGCAAAATGGTCTATTTATCCACTAGATGACCTCTACAAAGCAACTTATACAAATAGACTCTGCCTATGTTATTATCACATGCTTCTCTCTATAAAATAAAGACTCTTATATAAACAACAATGCATACTAACAGTAACTATCCTAAAGGAAAGATTAATGTTTATAGGGAACCTACCAAACAAAGTGCCTTCTTTAATAGTAAAGATCCTTCACATCATCTTTCTTCGTCTTCTTCTCAAGTCCTCCCACGACCTCAACTACATGAGCTTCACTTCTCTCCTTTCTCTTGTTGTTCTGTTGGCTTGGATAGTCTATTTTAAAGTGTCCAAACTCATTGCATTTAAAGCATTGAACCTTGGACATGTCCTTCTTGGCCTTTCCAAATTTTCCCTTCTTCAACTTCTTAACTCTAGCTAGAAATGCTTGAGACTGTTCATCAAGTATAATGTCATCATTTACCTTGATTCTAGATTCTTCCAAAATGCATTGGGCCCACAACTCATCAAAAGGTGTTTAATTTTTCTTAGAGTAGATGTTTGTTGCAAAGCTACTCCATTCCAGTGGCAATGCATTTAATACACAAACAGTGATTTTTGAATAAAAAAATTCATTCTCCCAGCCCCTGCAACTGGTTTCTTAGTTGGAAGACCTTCATAAGAAAGGATGCCATATCCTCATCCTTTGACTTCTTCATTTTATATAGCTTGTTCTGCAAAGACATCTTTTGTCTTGATGTACTCACAGAGTACAAGTTCACTAGTTTGTCATACATACCATTGGAAGTCTTCACATTTGTATCAAATGGAACTAGAGGATCCTTAACGGATTCAACTATGATCCTTTATGCCCTTACCTCCCCTTTCTTGTATTTTGCTAGATCTTGAGTCTTGTTTTTGCTAGGTTCAGTGATTTCCCCAATAACATATTCCATTACCTCATGTTCAGTAAGTGCCAATTCAATCCTTTTCTTCCATGCAAGGAAAATTCAATGCCCCGACGAGCTCATTGCTCTTCTTGCAGAAAGAACACATAAGAACTATAGATTCAGAGATCGAGTAATAATATGATATTTACTTCATAACTGTGATTATTCTTAATGATGTCTTCAACCTTCTTGATGCCTTCAAGATCTTTGAAGGGACTTTAATAATATCCTTGAAAACAGCTTCCAAGAGTGATGAATAATACTAAGACCCTTTGATGCTTCCTTTCAATAGGTCTTACCAATGAGTCTTCAACTAGGTCCATTTCCCAAGAGACAACCTTCTTGAAGCCTTCCTCTTTGAGCCTTTCTTCTAATGAGATATTTCTTCTAGATCAATAGATCTCCTTTCTCCTACCCCTTAACAAGCAAACCTTTCTTTGTGTCCACATGATGATCCTTCCAGCTGCCTTCTTCTTCACCTTAGCTCTGATCCCATGTTAGAAAATGCAATATGGTAGTTATCAACTCTTATTTTCCTTAACCTTAATATTTGCTTGAGAACATAGTTAATCTTATTTTTGTTCTTTAGTTAGATCTTTTCATCAAACGAATATCAAGAACGAAACAATAACAACAAAGGACAAAGAAATTATGCTCTTAGTCAGGGAAAAACACCTCCAAGGGGAAAACCTGGAAAACTCTTCTCTTCTTATAGAATCTGCTTCAAGTGAAACAACAAAGACCCAAACCCTAGACCAAGTCCTCCTCCAAGTACCAAGTCATCCCTTCAACAAGCCCTTCCTTGATTCTGCACTAACCAACTTCAAACTACAACTTCGACCTGCCAGCTTCAATACTGCAACTCATCCTGCAACTTTGACCCTGTAAATCCTGCCTTGCAGCTGTTATAGAAATCTTAACCCAGCTTCCTCCTGAGACCTTCCTAGAGCAAGACAGCTCTTCCCAAGGTCAACGAGGTCAAGATAGAGTATTCTTCCTTCCAGCAACAAGATATTGTACTTCGTCCTACTGCAGCTCGAGTCTGCAATTTCAGCCCTCCCAGAAAGTTGCAAAAACCCTAAATTTTGCACATGTGAGAGAGATAGGGCCCAAAAAACAAAGAGTTTGCTTCCTCCTTGGATTTTTCTTGCCTTATAGACCTTCGCTTTTCCTTCTTCATGCTTCCCAGCTACAGATCGAATTCTTCCTTGAGAGATCGAACCTTTTTTGGTGAGTCCCAAATGAGGTCGAACTGCTCCGTTAGGCCGACTTGTAGCTGCTAGGGCCGACTTGTACTTTTGGAGTTTCCAAGACTTTCTACACTTAAAAATAATTATTTTTCTACTTACATTTTGCCTGGAAGGGTCTTATAAACATGATTTTGACTCCTTTGATGCATGACAATAAATCCTAAGACCTAACAAACCCTAGAAGCATGAAGAACATGATTTTACCTAAAAGATATCAATAATGAGCATGAAACCCATGCTTTAAAATAATAACTTTTTATTTTATTCTCTTGTCTGTTACATAGGACACATATTGAAATGAGTACAACAACAATTATGAAGACCGAAACTAGTTACATTTTTCAACAATTTGGTGCTTCTAATGTAATATTCTACCTTGACATGTTGGGTATTTTTGCACAAATTGTGAATAATTGTCACATGGAAGTATTATGAGTGGGGCCTATTACCCACCACTTTGTGGGGGATATCCCTAAGAGAAATTTGTTCTCCATGTTGGACCTCATCCGACAGCCAACAACCACTTGTAGGTTTCGATTAGCTTGTCATGCGATTTTTCTACCACCTAAGCCAACCATGTGATCCCTCACCCATTTGTATTGATCGTATCTTTGAAGGTGGGCCTCCCGAATCTAAAGGTATGTCTTGTCATTTGGTAATTGAATATTAGATTTACTTATCATGGATGCTTTTTGGGAGAGTGGTTTACTACCGCTTGTCGGATGAAAAACGAAGCAAATTGGATCATACTGCAAAGAAGGGGTTCCTCGTCAAGTATAGCAAGACCTCAAAGGCATACAAGATCTACATTCCTAGTAGTAGGAAGATTGTAGTGAGACGAGACTTAAAGTTCATGGAGGACCGAGCTTTTAGGAGATCTCGAGAGATGCCTGCAGGTGATCAAAATCAGTCAGCAAAAGTTTCCTTAGTCAAGCAGCAGGGGCAGCCAGTGTGACCAGCAGAAGGACAGTCACAGGGACCAAGTATAGTGACTAGTACCAGCATTTCCTCCCGGGTAGGAGATCCGGGGAGTTCTCAGCAGACGGAGCAGCAGGGATAGGAGGAAAAGTTGATTGAACCTCCCACCACTAGTGGTAGAACCAACAGAGAAGTTTTTCAGACATAGAGAGATGCGGAGGAGTTTATCGAAACTCCTAGGACAAACAAGAGATAGCGCCAGTAGCCTAACAGATATCAAGCCTCGATAGCTCAGGTTGCAAAACACTCCATCTTTCAGGAAGCTGCACAGCATCAGGTGTGGGTGGGTGACATGGTAGAAGAGTTTAGTTCTATCATGACAAATGATGTTTAGGAGGTAGTGCCGAGGCCCGAAAACAGATCAGTTGTAGATTCCAGATGGATCTATAAGATCAAGTATGTTGCAGATGGCAGTGTAGAGAAGTACAAGGCTAGGTTCATGGAAAATGGGGTATGCACAGAAAGAAGGAATAAACTACGAGGAGACCTTTGCCCCAGTTTCCAAATATACATCTATCAGATCTGTTATATCCGTAACAGCTCAGATGGGATGGGAGATTCACCAGATGGACGTCAAGACAACATTCTTGAACGGGGTGTTAGAAGAATAGGAGTATATAGAATAGCCAGAGGGCTTCGAAACTCATGAGAAGTGTACTCATGTGTGCAGATTGAAGAAATCTCTATATGGGCTCAAGCAGGCTCCCAAGGAATGGTATGGTCGAATTGACAGTTACTTGTAGCAGTTGGGATTCGTCAAGAGTGATGCAGATCCCAACCTCTACTATTTGATGGTAGAAGGTGAGCCACTCATTCTAGTTTCATATTTGGATGATCTCTTTTTGACAGGATCATCAGGGCTCATAAAAGACTGCAAGAGGAACTTGGTAGCAGAATTCGACATTAAGGATATGGGCTCGATGCACTATTTTCTAGGATTGGAAGTATGGCAGAAGAATGGGGAGATCTTCCTTGGGCAAAGGAGATATGCTACAGAGATTCTGCGGAGATTTAGAATGGAGGATTGTTGACTCATGACTACACCCATGATCACAAATTGGAATTGGGTCTCTCCTATATCTGGTCAACACTAGGTCAGACATTTGCTTTGTTGTCAATACCCTTAGTCAGTTCATGGTAGAGCTCAGGAGGGTACATTGGGCAGCAACAAGGAACATTCTGAGGTATGTGCGTGGCACAATCAGGTATGGGTTGAAGTATACTCAAGGAGATGACATTAGATATGTGTATTCACAGATGTAGATTGGGCAGGCAGTTCAGTGGACAGGAAAAGTACCTCCAGGTACTGCTTCAGTGTTGGATCAGGGATGGTTTCTTAGTGTAGCAGGAAGCATAAGTCAGTAGCACTGAGATCAGTAGAAACAGAATATATGGCAGACAGCACAGCCACGTGTGAAGCCATATGGCTTAGGAAGCTGCTTGTGAGCTTGTCCAGGCAAAATATGGGAGCGACCAGTGTCTACTCACATAATCAAAGTTGCATAAAGCTCTCTGAGAATCCAGTATTTCATGACAGGTCGAAACACATCGATGTTAATTTCCATTTCATCAGGGACTGTGTATAGCGTGGGGCAGTCCCGCTGCAATATGTTCCCACAGGAGATCAAGTAGCAGACATACTCACTAAAGCTCTAGGGAGAGCTAAGTTCATCCAACTCAGGGAACAAATGGGTATGGTGGAGAACCTGTTTCAGTAGCAGGGACTGAGTATGTTAAATGTTTCTCAGTTGCAGTGCAGATGCAGTGTTGGCAGCAATTCAACAAGATCAACGACAACACAGATGCAGCGCATATCAGAGTTTCACAGTGGTTGGTGGGCAGCAATAGCCAAACATCAGCAGCGTGACAGGAGTTGATGTAGAGACAGTGTGTTGTTTCAGTGGGTTGCAGCACTAGATTACATTCCTCGCTAAGAGTGAGTGTTAGTTTTTGTAACATCGGATGTGTTCTAGCCACGACATTTGGTGGAGAGGCTAAAATACATGTATTCTCCAATACGCAGAAATCATTTTTGGAAATTCCACCTAGAAGTGTCTCAATTAGATAATTAACATATTTTTAAATATTTTCTAAGTCTAAACTTAGGGAATATGGTCAATTAACCAGTATTAATTGAGATGAGGTGAGAATCATCTAGAAACTCACACGGATCGACAGGGAAACAATCTGGGCCATCAATTATGTTTTAATCTTGGTCGTTGGTGCTCCAACATAAGATTATAAGAAGAAGTCGATGGGTAGATGGAGAACACGCCAGTGCAGTTACTCAGTGGGTCAGGGAGATCGATCTTCGCAGTGGTTGTGATTCAGCACAAGAGATGGAGCCAGAGCATGAGTAGCAGGTGAGAGAGGGTAGCAGTAGAAGTCCAGAAGGAATATTTTCGAATTCTGGAAGAGGCAGCGTGAGGAAGAGCATATTCCATTAGAGCTCTACATAGTCATTGCACATAGAGTGACGCAGAGGCTCCGGTGTGAAGGCAGAGGGTCCATCTCGAGAGCAGAACATCATTGTGGAGAATGAGAAATTTTTCACAAAATCTCTCAGTATTTTCCTCTGTTTAGATTATCAGTAAGGCATCTAGAATTCTTGTACTCAAATTTGTTGCTGAAGATTAATAAGAAAACCCTCATCTTTTGCACCGGTTTTCCCGCATTGGGTTTTTCCAAGGACAATTTTCCAAAAATAACTGTGTCAATAATTTTTATGTGTGTTGTAGAATTCTCTATTTCCAGCATTTTATTTTCCGCAGTAATTATTGTGAAAATTGCAGTAGTAAATTTATTTGATGTTTTTCGTAGAAAATAAACTGCATAATCAAATTGACAGTTAGAAGAATATTTTCAGTTACTTCAATAGATGAAATTTTCACAAGGATCGGCAAAAAAATTCGGCTTACCAGTTGAGTGATTACAACAGGCAGAGGGAACAAAAGCAGCTCAGATTTTCGTTGAGCAAATTTTTTCGTTTGAACACAAAGGCTTTTGGAGCAGATTGCTAGAGCAGAATTTGTGTCAGGTGGAAAGAGAAAGAGCACACGTAGAGGGAAAATTTCTCTCAAGGGATCTCGAGTTTTACATATCTAATTTTTCCAATTGCGGATTGGCAGTAGTTGTGAGTAGATCTTCACACTCCAGAAGGGAGTGCGAGTAGAAAATCCAGCAGCCAAGCAGAGGGAAAGAAGAGGTTTTCGTCTAGATTCGAGCTGGCCACCGCTAGGCTCAGAGATCAAGACAGACTGGACGGTGCCTCCAACTATGTCATCTAGAAGGCCAGAATGTCCTTTCTTCTTAATGAGCATGGTCTGAAGACCTATGCAGAGAATGTGGTAGCAGTACCCCAGCATACGGATCAGCAGAAGGATTACAAAAAGGAAATGGCGAAGGCGAAGCGGATGATCTTGGATGGAGTTCGAGATCATACAATCTCACATATAGCTGGAAAAAAGACTGCCAAGGAGATGTGGGATGCTCTCTCCACACTATATCAAAGTTCTTCCGACCAGTGGAAGATGTTTCTCCATGAGAAGTTGAGGAGCATTAAGATACAAAAGGGTGAAGGCATAGATTCTTTCCTCACTAGGATCCGGGAGGTCTAAGATCAACTATGAACCGTTGGGAGGTGCCCCAACCCACAGAGCTTGTACGGTTGGCACTCAACAGTGTCTTAGGGGACTGGCAAGTGTTTGTCCAAAGCATATTGGATAGAGACACTCTGCCTTGATGGGACAGGATGAGGGCCGATCTACAGCAGGAGGAGTTGAGGTGAGCTCTAGTAAAGAGCACCATCAGCGGAGGCAGCAAAAACGGCATGAAGAGTGACAAGGAAGAGGAGAATGTGGCCCTAGCATCCAAGGGTCCCAGTCAGGGGCAAGGGGAGAAGAAGAAGAAGAAGGACATGTCTAAGGTGAAGTGCTTCAAATGTGGTGAGTTTGGCCACTATAGTATGCAATGTCCTCTCAAGAAGAAGGAAAAACAAGAGAAGCAAGACAAGGCGGCAGCATCGGCATAAATAGACAAGTTTTCCTCCAGGTTAGAGGAAGATTTTGCTATGTTTGCAACTATACCTCCATGAGTGGTAGGGGATTTGGAGCTATAGTCCCAAAGTTGCAGAGCTTGGGCAAGGTCCATTGAGGTGTCTTCTTCATGGATCATTACCTTGCTACGGGGACCCACAGTATTCAGTAGCAGGATGGACCAGTGTCAGTGATGTAGTCAGATTCCCGAGTGACAGTTGCAGACTAGCAGCAGTCAAGTGCTAAGGAGCAGAATGCAGTGTTGACCACAGAGCAGGCGGCTTAGTAGCAGAGTGAGCAGTAGCGCAGATTCTTCAGTAGACAATGCAGGTACTAGTAGCAGTAAGAACTCAGAAGAAAGATGCAGCAGACACAGTTGATTAAGTATTTAGGATGCTTCTCAGTTACAGTTGCAACAGCAACAGATGAGATGGAAATGAAGTGCAGATGCAGAGTTGGTAGCAGTATAGTAGTGTCAGCAGCAGCACAGATGCAGCATCAGAGTTGCGCAATGGTTGGTGGGAAATGGCAAGAAGTCACAATGGCCAGACATCAGTAGCGTGACAAAGGTTGATACAAAAACAAGGTGTTGTAGCAACAATGGTGCAGCACTAGAACACCTTCCTCTCTAAGAGGGAGCGTTAGTTTTTGTAGCATCGAAGTTGTTCTAGTCTCAAAACTTTGTGGAGAGGCTAAAACATAGGAGTTCTCCATAACCCATAAATCGTTTCTGGAAATTCCACCTAGAATTGTCTCAATTAGATTATTAGCCTATTTTTTAATATTTCCTACGTGTAAACTTAGGAAATCAAGTTAATTAATCAGTATTAATTGAGATAAGATGAGAATCTTCTAGAAACTCACACGGATCGACTCTAATATGATCATGGCTCTTGAATAAGTTTTAATATTGGTCGTTGGTTGTCCATCATAGGACTATAAGAAGAAGTAGATAGGTAGATGGAAGGACACACTTGTGAGATACAGAGATCAATTTCCTTGGACAGTTTGATTTTTCAGAGGTAGTTGTCGGAAGAGTTTGAGCTTCAGAAGGGAAGCAAAGATAGAGACGGGCTGGGACAGTGAAGCCAGAGAAATATTTCCACATTCAGTGAGTGCATTTGCAAAGAGCCCGAAATTTCTCCAAGAAGTTGCGTAGAGGCAGCACAGAAGCTTCAGAGGGTTGTTCGATTTGCTAAAGGAAGAATACGTTCTCAGTTCCAGAGGCTGGGTAGAGGTTCTAGGGGGTCGGAGAAGCGTTTTCCTAGTTAGTAACAGCCAGGATGGCTTGATCTTCAATTGTTCCGGGCTAAGCGTGTAGCAGGTTGTGCCAGGGTGATGCAGAAGTTGAGCAGGGGTAGGTGGACGGCTTGATTTTTAGTGGCAGTGAAGTGTCGAGATTGCTCAGAGAAGGAAATTTCCCTCAAGAAATTTTTGTCAGTATTTTCTCTGTAGGATTGCCAGATTTTGGCATCCAGTTTTACTTAGATTATTTCACTGTTGCATAATAATAAAAACCATCAATTGTTGCATCGGTTTTCCCACATTGGGTTTTCCAGGGACATTTGTCCAAAAATCATTGCCCATTTTTAGTGTGTGCTAGACTATTTCTCATTTTCCAGCGCTATTATTTTTTGCAAAATTTATTTGTGAAGCTTGTGTTGAGAAATTAGGGTGTTTAATTCTATTTCTCTTCTTGATAATTACTTGCGAACTTGTTATGTTTCTCTTGCTTATATCTTATCTTCATTAACTTATTATGTCATTCATCAAGACAATTATCAAAACACAAGAGACACAAAGTTTAGGCTCTTCAAGCCAAGGCTAAAACCTCACCCTCTTGGAGATTAAAACCCGAAAGTAATCCTTCTTATAGATCTTCAATTGATGAGTACCATCACCATGACACAAACCCTTGACACTAGTATGCCTCCAATACCCTTGTCACTGCTTTTCCCAGCTTCTCTCGTTGATCTCTCCTTTCTGCACTACTTTGCACCAACGCTAGGAAAGCTCGGTTCCTAGCCCTAAACAGTGACCTTCTTTTCTACACTTCTAGCTTCAGCCTCCTTGACAAAGATCTTCCTTCTAGCTGCAATGTATATCTTGATCCTTCTGAGGTATCCGAGATCCCTTGCACACCTTGCAACCTTCTTAATCACACTCTTCTGAACTGTATTGCAGACTTTGCACCCTACTGATGCAGTCCTCAACCCTATGGGAGATGTCCTCAATTCATAGGCTAGCACTGCCTCTCCTCTGAATTGATCACAATCTCCTTCACGCACTAGATTGCAGACTATGTAGACTAAGACGTTAACCTTCTGTTGTAACCTTTTTCTTCTGCAGTATATGTCTCCTCTTCTCGCACTGTAGCTCGGACTTATCTCACAGACTTATACCCAAAACAGATATCTTCTTATGCCTTCGCTGTGCTACCTCTATTCCTCGTTAAACTACCTTGCCACTTCGCACCAAATCACAGACCTCATCCTCGCACTTGATTGCAAAACTGATCCAAACTTATGGTGATGTTACGAGTGTTGACAATTTGGAGGGCGTTGATTAATTCAAATTCTCTTCTTGATAATTACTTGTGAGCTCATTAGTTTTACTTATGTCTTCTTTATTTAGTCTTTCATCAAGTCAATTAACAAAACACAACAAACACACATTTAGGCTCTTGGAGCCAGGGCAAAACCTCTCCCTCTTGGAGAGGAAAACCCATGAGAAATTATTCTTATAGACTTTCAAATGACACGTACTGTTAGGGTCCTATAATAATAAGATTCATAATTTTTGAATTGACTATGATAGTCTTGTAAATATGTACATACCTTGCTTTCTGCAAGTTGTTTTCCCATATTTGAAAATAATAAAAAATGAAAAGAGGGTAAAACGTCTTAAAAGAATAATCAAAGGACTTAGAAAAGATAGACCCCAAAAGAAAAAGAGATAAAAATAAGACCTGAAAGTGAGCACGTCAAAATGCCACTACTATTTACTTTACTGCAAGAATAATGATTATGTGCAGATTGCCAATAAATGCCATAATCCATGATTGGTTAAACAGTTTAAACTTAACTTTTCATGCTTTGGATTTCATGTTTTAGATCAAGAATAAAGATAAGTCAAATAGTATAAACTTGACAAATCAGTGGTTAAGATAGAGAATAAATGAGGAGCTTATCAGTTTAATCTAAGCCCTCAGATGAAATAAGGTTAGACTTAGATAGTTTTATGCTTTTGAAAGAAAATTGATCGAGGGTTGCAAGCCTAAATGCACCCATGAAAATGAAGAAAAAAATGTTAGAAATAAAGATGGGTAGGTAGAAAGTAAAATAAAGCATGTAATAAAATTACCCGGAAAACGTTTAATTTTCCTCTCCTCACTAATTCTCAAAAGATTCTAAACGAGGTGAGAGGCCGGTAGCATTTCCCCGACTTTTGTTGGGACCGGAGCTAGCGCGTCTCCATCAGACCTGATTTCTCATAAAATATTTGAATTCCTCACATCAACGGCATGACCACCAAGATTTATCCTTCATTATGATAGTGCTGTAACCCTTTTCCCCAAGTAAAAACCCATTTTTCTTAGTAAAAATAAAACCATGTTCATTATGAAACCCGAGGCTGATGCCTCATTACCACACGCGCAAATTCCCGCATCCGAAACTAATTGGCACAAAATTTTTAGTCTTTTTGTAAAGAAGACCAAAATCTTTTGTTCCTTGGATATATCGAAGAACTCTTTTGGCTGCATAGGCTTTCAGCAAGGTTAAACAACAGTTTATATAGAAAAACCCCTCAAAATAGAGGTGTCGCAAGACAAAGATTGA
Organism: Pinus albicaulis; assembly: GCA_034641835.2. NCBI lineage: Eukaryota > Viridiplantae > Streptophyta > Pinopsida > Pinales > Pinaceae > Pinus > Pinus albicaulis. Next base: position 1,227,240,414 of record CM076584.1, on the reverse strand, counting down.
TGCAGAAACCCTTTCAGCGTTTTCTCCAGAAGATGTGAGACAAGAAGATGAATATATAGCCAATAATATATATAGCAGCAAGAGAGAGTACAAATATTGAGGAAACAACCTCTCAAGAGAAGAAATGCAAGCCTCCACAACACATGTACATAAACATGAAAAGCACTGTTATTTCTGCATAAACCCCAGACTAAGAAAAATGTTGTATATGATATAATGCTGCTCTAAAATAGTGTCAACACATGGATATGACAATAGATGGCTTAAAGACAATAGGGGAGCAAAGCTCTAACCCTTATAAGCAAAAATATCTCAATCCTCCAAGGGATTGGCTGAAATGCACAATACGGCAAAAATGCCGAAGTTGCTGGGCAGCTACTGCAACTCCAAACTGAAACCAAACAGAGAAGGCTGAAGATGATGAGCAACTAAAATAGACCTCCTCCAATAGATCTCCAAAGTGGAAGGCTGATCCTTACACTTGAGATCTTCCCCTCAAATCAACCGGCAAACCCTCACCGCAGATACACCATGAAAATAACGCAGTAACTAAGAGGGACTGCGCAGTAGGGGCAGAATCACTTTTGGCCTGATGCCAAGATCTGCAAATCAGCTCCAATATCTCCCAATCTGATCCTCCAAAGGAAAGAGAGACTCTCCCTCTGAAAAAACAAGAGAAGAAGGTGGTGTCGTAAAGTCACCACGGCAACACCCTACAACACAGTATTACGCTGCTGCAGCAATAACGCTCTCCTGGAGGATGATGCTAAGAAAATAACCTTGCCCGAGCAGGCACTCGAAGTCCCCCGGGGCTAAGGGTGAGATCTCCGCACGGAGACACTCGGTGCACTAAACAGTGCAGAAAACGGGCTAAACAGCCAGCGTGCCAAAGAAAGACAAATGTCTCACTCAATAATCAATAATCCAAGAATCCAAGCATGAATCAAATGAGGAGGCTCCTCCATCTTTTATAGTGTTGGTTTCCCTCCGAAACCCAATGTAGCCTCTCTCTCTCCTCCACATCCTCATCCTTATCCACATTCTCATCCTTATCTGCGCAGAAGCTTGGAGAAACTTCTAGAGTGTACATAGGCCCCTTCCTCCACGTGGTGTTGGGTCCCCCCTTGACTCCCACTTAAGTTACAACGTTGTGCTACTAGGTGGATGTCTTATTTCATTTAAGTGAGTTTAGACCCTATTTACTCACTTTTTATTTATTTACAAACTATAGGTGGAAAAATAAACAAAATAGAATATTCCAATTTGCTGTCGCAAATTAGGAATATTACAGTCCCCCCCGGCAAAATGTTGCTTGCCCTCAAGCAACTGCCTGAACAACTCTCCACCGATACTGCAAAATATGCCTGGGTCCCAAATGCGCCACTAAATCTCCCCTGTACTCTGCACCATCCTGATATGAAGGGGATCCCAAATTGATCTCTCCTGGTACCAACCATCCAACAATCCTTCCGGACCCCATGCAATCATCCAAACAAGATGAGCCACCTCCCAATAAGGCAACTCCTGAAAATCTCCTTCCACCTCAAGCTCCGGTAATGAAGGTGGGCTGAAAATCTGATCTTGGCAAGCATCATAGCTTACCCCATGCTGTCCTTCTCTCCACTCATGACAGGTGTAGAGTGTATGCTGATCTTGGGCTACAAAATCATTGCCCTCCAATGGCAAAGTGAAGAACAATCCTCCAAAGAAGGTTCCTCCAACAATGAAGAACAGGCTAGCCCAAAACAATTCATCCATGAAGAATAGGACATGTGCATCATGGATCATCCTAATGAGATGTTTGCTGAAGGTGTTACATGAGGATACATAATGCAAACAATCTCTCACAAGGATACAACGTAGTTTCATCCACTGCAACTTCAAAAAATTACATGGAAAACAATGTACAAGATTCATCACATCTACTAATAGATAGTAAATGGCTGAATATGACAACAACATAAGACCAAACACTTGTCCATGGCTGTAAAATGGATGAATATCAATCTCATGGCCCACCTCAAAAGAGAACACATATGTAGTAGTGGTGGCCATGCCTCCTCCCATGCTCCCATTAGAACATGTAGTGCAGAAAATGTGAGAATTTTTGCCACTCAAAGACACATCCAACTCATGTGTCTCCCTCATAATCAAGCCTCCCACACAAATCTGATCTATATCAGCAAATGGAGACATGATGAGCAATAATATGAAGAGAATGTTGAAGGTTTCCTGTGGTGCAAGAAGGTACCAACAGCTTCCCAAACAAGTACAACGCAGTTTTACAAGTTGCTGCTTGATGACAGTACAAGGCAAAATATTTCTTCTTACATCGTTAATCATGCATGTCTCCATATGATACATGCTATAGTGCAGCTAATGAGCATACATGTAGTGATAAAACATTTTCCCAAGGCCACAAAAGAGATGGCTGCCTCCATCATGTAGATTGGCCCAATACAACTCATGGAGCAATATGACAAGCTTGCCCCCTTGTGAAGCAATGCACTGCATAGGAATGGTAAGAGTGTGCAAATCAATGAATGTATAAACAAACTTCTCACCATATTTTGGAAGTAAGATAGTGCATGGGTCCATACATGAGTCTTCCATAGTGCTTTGGCCCACTGTGAAGAAGAATGAACCATGTGTTGCAAGAAGATAATCCTCTTGATGCTTGGGAACCCAAGTCAAGAAGAATATGCCATAGATGTCTCTATCATCATTACCTCCTCTTTGTTCATCAAGTGAAACAAATATGAAGTGATCCTGGGACCTATGGGTTATAGATCCACCACATTTACGCTGGGCACACTTCATCCATAAGTCTCTGCTCCAAGGTGACAATGCTATGAGCTCATGCATGTAAGCTCCTGTCAATACAAAGCTCTGTTCTTTGACATGCTCCTTGTCAAAGAATCCTCTAATAATGCTGCAACAAATGTGGAATACTTCCCAAGATGGAAGTGCTTCCAAGCCATCATCAAAGACCAAGGAGATAATGCCATCTCCTCCTCCTCCATCATACCAATCATGTGATGAAGACACAATGAATGATGTGAGTATCATATCAACACCATGCATCCATACTCTATGCTGCTCAATGATGCAAGTATCTCGCCATCTTTCCTTCATCCTCCGACTCTTAGGAAGAGTGTTTGCCAAGTGATGGCCAAACTCTTTCAAGAGTAACCAGCGCAGCCAAGCCTCCTGCTGCCCGATATCATAGATCTGCAAGTACAAGTGATGGCCAAACTCCCTCAAGAGTAACCAGCGCAGCCAAGCCTCCTGCTGCCTGGTATCACAGATCTGCAAGTAGCCTCCTAGCTCCTTGCTCATCATCCCCATCCACTCAATCACTTGTGGATGCCTCCTTCTTCTCCTCATCTTGGTACTCCTCCCATGAGGGCTACCATCCTCCCAAATCAAATTACTGATTTTGCACTTCATGGGATTTTGAAATATAAACTTCTCAAGGATCAATGAGACCCTATCAAGAATCAAATAGGTGGTGGGCAAAAACCTCCCATCATGATGTGTATGGCTCAAGGGATGTCCAACACAAGCATGAGAGATGTTATCCATCCTAAGATGTCCTCCATCTTCTATCTGCTCTTGTGAGAAGGAAAGAAAATCATTGCATTCCATGGTGTGTCGAAGTGCATCTCCAACGAGATCTCTCCTTGAGACCTCCCTTTCATCCATAGTCTTCCAAAACCAATGAGGTCTTGGATCTGAAAGTAGAAGTTCCTCTTTGAGCTGAGAAGAGCTCATCGAGAAATTGTCATCTTGAAGGGAGAAAAGGTTTCTTACTCCAAGATGTCTACCATCAACCTTCAAGTCTTCAAACCCCAATCTCCAATGTGATGTACAATCCAACAATGGCGCATGAGAATGAGTGTTTGATTCCTTCTTGAGTGTTTCCATGTTGCACAGCGCAGTGCAACCAAGTTGCTCTATAGTAGCACTGAGATTTGACCCTTGGTCCTGCAAAAGTAGATCTCCACATTGATCAGAAGAATTTGCTGCAACAATGGAATGTGGAAATCTTTTCATGCCTTGATGTGCATTTGGAACTTCTTGTAGGGCTACAAGAGTCCCATCCTCAAAAGTGTTGGTTGCCCCAACTGTTGATGCATGTGGCTGCTCTTCCATGAGTGTGACAGCGTTTTCACAAGCCTCCTCAAGAGGTGATGTGATCTCTTCTTCTCGATTAGAATTGGAAGCGCATGGTACTTCCTCTTCTTTTTCTTCAACCTTCTTGACCTCCTCAACAGTGGATGCATCTTTTCTGGATCTGAAAAAGAATAAACTCTCCTTTTTCAGCGTTCCGGTCTTCTTGGGCTTAGATTCACAGGGACTAGTGGATCCCTCATGCATGGGAAGAGATCTCCCAGTAGTACGCTGCAAATCTGAACTCTGCATGCTAGAAACTCCTCTGTTACCATAGTATCTTCCTCCTTCATCCAGTCTGAGCTAACAGTAATCTTTGAAGGGCAAAGCTGCTTTGAAGTCCTCCCCCTTGGATTTCCATTATTGGAAATAGTCTCCAAAGGTTATATGACCATGCTGCCTCCCTTTCTCACTCGGTACTGGAGGTAAGAATGTAGGCATTGTGATCCTCATATTTTCCATAGATAGCTAGTTCCACAGGCTGAGCCAGAACTATGCTCTGATACCACTGTAATATTCCCAAAAATGGATTCTTTAGCAGATCATGCCTGAAAAACGAATTCTTCAGTTATGATGACTTCAACTATCATAGAATATGTCTGAAAATTCTCAGCCACCAAAAGAAATAACAGCAGCAACCTTTACTCAACCTTTAGGGGCAAAAAGGTGGGGAAAAGTGAGGATTTTGGCCCTAAAAGGAGTGTATAAGAACATCCGCATAAAATGACGTCTCAAGGTTCTGGGATATGTTAGAATAGGTCAAGAGGGACTTCTATGTAGAATTTCAGCTCAAACAAAGGCGTTTTGCTAAGTTAAACAGTTCCTCCTTCCTGACTAGTCAATAAAAACCCTGATTTCCCAAGACTTTGAATATGCAGAAATTTGCTGAAGCAAGGGTAGCGTATTTTCTGAAGGAATATGATGTATAACACTATAAATAATCATAGAATGGGTTTGAGTACAAGGCATAGGCTTTCAGCAAGGTTAAACAACAGTTTATATAGAAAAACCCCTCAAGATAGAGGTGCTGCAAGACAAGAAAATAATCCAGAATTCCTACAGCGTTTTCTGCAGTAGCTGTGAGACAGAAGATGCATATATAGCCAATAATAATGTATAGCAGCAGAAGACAGTACAAATCTTGAGGAAACAACCTCTCAAGAGAAGAAATGCAAGCCTCCACAACACATGTACATAAACATGAAAAGTACTGCTATTTCTGCACAAACCCAGGCTATGAAAAACGCAGTCTAAGATAAAATGCTGCTCCAAAATAATGTCAACACATGGATATGACAATCGATGGCCCAAATACAATAGGGGAGCAAAGCTCTAACTCTTATAAGCAAAAATATCTCAATCCTCCAAGGGATTGGCTGAAATGCACAATACGACAAAAATGCTGGAGTTGCTGGGCAGCTACTGCAACTCCAAACTGAAACCAAATAGAGAAGGTTGAAGATGATAAGAAACTGAAATAGACCTCCTCCAATAGATCTCCAAAGTGGAAGGTTGATCCTTACACTTGAGATCTTCCCCTCAAATCAACCGACAAACCCTCACTGCAAATACACCATGAAGATAACGCAGAAACTGAGAGGGACTGCGCAGTAGTGGAAATAAACACTTTGGCCAAGTGCCAAGATCTGCAAATCAGCTCCAATATCTCCCAATCTGATCCTCCAAAGGAAAGAGAGACTCTCCCTCTGAAAAACAAGAGAAGGAGGTGGTGTCGTAAAGTCACCACGACAACACCCTACAACACAGTATTACGCTGCTGCAGCAATAACGCTGTCCTGGAGGATGATGCTAAGAAAATAACCTTGCCTGAGCAGGCACTCGAAGTCCCCCGAGGCTAAGGGTGAGATCTCCGCACGGAGACACTCGGGGCACTAAACAGTGCAGCAGACGGGCTAAAAAGCCAGCGTGCCAAAGAAAGACAAATGTCTCACTCAATAATCAATAATCCAAGAATCCAAGCATGAATCAAATGAGGAGGCTCCTCCATCTTTTATAGTGTTGGTTTCCCTCCAAAACCCAATGTAGCCTCTCTCTCTCCTCCACATCCTCATCTTTATCCACATTCTCATCCTTATCTGCGCAGAAGCTTGGAGAAACTTCTAGAGTGTACATAGGCCCCCTCCTCCACGTGGTGTTGGGTCCCCCCTTGACTCCCACTTAATTCACAACGTTGTGCTACTAGGTGGATGTCTTATTTCATTTAAGTGAGTTTAGACCCTCTTTACTCACTTTTTATTTACTTACAAACTATAGGTGGCAAAATAAACAAAATAGAATATTCCAATTTGCTGTCGCAAATTAGGAATATTACACAAACCCTGGCAGCAATGTGGAAATAAAAAGATGGGTTGAATGGCAATGAGTTAATGCACAGATGAATATTCTAGAATAGTGCCCTTACTCCTTGTAA
>CM076584.1:1227167902-1227233710 GCA_034641835.2 Pinus albicaulis | reverse complement strand
AATTAATTGTAATTTTTCTCATTGGCCTTGATGCCATCCTGTACAGCTCCATTCTTATTTTAATACCCAAGAGGTGATTTTTGAAATACTTTCATATCTAGTTTTCATATCTGGATTTCACATTTCAAGTTGACAATATAACAGATAAGTTGACAATTTTTTCAAATGCAAATCTAGATAAAAGCATGGCTGTCTTTGTCAATGATTTTTGGAATACCTCTTATCGTCTAAATTATTAAAATATGAGTTCTGATTTGTTGCATTGTTTGTCAAACCACCTTTTTTGTTGCAGTATTTGTAAAAACCAAAGTTTGATAATATAAGTTTATTAATGTCCAGCAAATGATCAAAGGAGTATGTCAATGGGAAGACCAAGGGTTAGCTCAACTGGTTTTTTTTCATGTTGTTGGGCATCTGCCTAGTTCAACCCTCCTGGTTAGGCACACTAGTCTATGACTTTAGCGAACAGGGTTACTAGGGATGCCATCCACAAACATGAGGAAGCATCTCTTGGGTTTCCCCACAAGGTTTTCCTTGGGGAAAATGTTAGGTCAATGGGATTATAAGAGTACATCACTAGCCAAAATACAATGTGGAAGTGTGGAAGTGTGGACTATAAAGATGCTAAAAATCATATCAAAACAGATTTTTAATTGTGCTAGAAGCAGAACAACAAGAGAAGATAAGAAAGTACATGACTCGGAGTGGAGATAAAGTAATTACAAGAAAAAGATAATATGTATGATATCTGAGGACCAAAGGAACTTTAGTTTGAACTAGTCATGGTATGCTAGTGCTGACAGGTGAGGACGAGCAATTAGATCAAGGGGGGTCTCCCTGCTAGAGTCCTCAATGACCGCAAAATTTTTTTTGGACTAGTGGATGATGTCCTTTGGAGTGTGTCTGGGACTGATAGGGCTCTACAGTATGATCCTTGTGGGAAGCCCAAATTTGAGCAAGCTCTCCTAACATCCAGGCATGGAAAAATTCTCCTGATGGATGGTTGGCTGTGTGGATTTGGGGGCACCCAGCTCCAAGGCCTTGTCGAGTTGTCTACTAAATTGTCTTGTTGGTAAAATGGTGTGCACGTGTGGCCTGGAACAACAACTCCATAAGGACCTTGTGAGGTAAGTGACTAGTCCACTCCTTTCCCATATGGGAAGGGGATATTGAGAAATATATGCACAGATCGACAAAATAATTGTATTAGCGCTGAGAACTCTATTATCACAGTGGTTTGTGAAGCTTTCCAATGAATGAACAAAATGTATTTCATTCTGAAAGTACCCTATAATATATTCTACTATCCTATTATCAACTATATAATTTAGTTTAACTAATTATATAAATGGATGCAAATTAATGCTTATTTAGAGTCTTGTTGATCAAAATAATAGTTTATTGCACCTATATTTTATAGTATTATAGTATTTTGGTATTAAAAATAATATCTTCTAAAATTTGGGTTTCGAAAATTGTTGATAACTTCTTGACTGAAGTGCTTGAGTCTCTCCAAGGAGATGCAATGAGTCACAAATCAATCAAAGTAAGGCAGCAAGCTTCACATTAACAAATCAGCCATATCTTCATCTTCTACTAGCTTCTTAACAATCATAGCACATGGAATACCAGAAACTGAGCCATTTTATTATTCAGAAAGTACATAGAGAGGAGTACAATAAATCAGAGTAAGTGCACCTATCCTTGCCCTAGGCAAGTGGAGACCCTCTCAACAAAAAATGGCTGCAACAAGGACAGCGTCCTAGCTGCTCTGCAAGCTGAAGATGAACTGCGCTGGTACTGGGGCTGAAGACTGATAAATTTGCTGATCTCCAACCGCAAACCCTCCACAATGAAAAACGCTGTCTCTGCTAGTGACAGCGCAGAAACAGATAGAGCACCAGTCACCAAATCCTCCAGACAAATAGATCAAATTTCTCTCGAAGGCTAGGAAAACGCTCACAGCCCCCTCTCCCAAGTCCGCTCATCAGTCGGGTCCTACTGCGGGATCTCGTCTCGAATACTCGCATCTCGATGTATCCGCTTCCAAACCGTGATCCGTCCTTCCTATCGAGCGATATTAAAACCTTCGTATCTGGTATGCTAGATCCGACAATATCTCTTCAGATCTACAACCTCTAGGGCTGGATCTGATGTTAACCCTTCAGATCTGGACTAGATCTGCCAATATTTCCTCAGATCTGCAACTCCCCAAGATGGATCTAGGGCTAAACCTCCAGATCTGCAAGATACAAGACTGGATCTGCAAGTGGCTGCTTAGATCTACCCTTTCCAAGATTGGATCTAACAATAGGCCTTCAGATCTGCAACCCTTCCCTTCAGAAATGGACAGCGTCCTCCCTTCCAGACTTGACAGCGTCCTCCTCCTCACTGGACAGCGTTCTCCCTTGCCAGAACTGGACTGCGTCCTTCCTAGGACAGCGTCCTCACCCTCCCGAATAAAAATCACACTCACTCCCGATGGAGACAAGGCCTTCTCCCACCGAATCGCGCAACACTAGAGGCTTTCTCTCCCCGATTTGCTTCAAATTGCCGCTCGCATCGAACCGAAAGACAGAACTCAGACAAACCTACTAGGGCGGGCACTCGAAGTCCCCCGAAGCTAAGGGTGAAACCAGAAATAACCTTACCAGGGCAGGCACTCGAAGTCCCCCGAGGCTAAGGGTGAGATCTCCGACCGGAGACACTCGTGCACTAAACAGTGCTGCAGACCGACTAAACAACCGGCGTGTTGAAGCAGACAGAAGTCCAGCTATCAATAATAATATCAAATCATGAATGATCCAAATGAGGTGAGAACCTCTCCTTTTATAATGCCAAACTCCCTCCAAAACTTAACTCTCCTTTGACCTGCGCAGTTTACCTTGGGTCAGCCTGATGCCTCCCCTATCATACTCATGTGGACCCCCAAGGCCCCCTCTTTAAGTTATAACGTTGATCAACTGGGAGAACACTTTATTTTATAAAGTGAGGTGACTAAAGTGAGGTGACCCCTCTTATTTCTCACTTTATTTATTATTTCCAACTAAAGCGGCAAAATTAAACAAAAATGAGATATTCCAATTAGCAAGGCTAATTGGGAATATTACAGTCTCCCCTGGCAAAACGTTGCTTGTCCTCAAGCAACTGAAGTGATGGATGCTGTAAAGTCTGCTCACTCTCCCCCGTGGCATCCTCATCCGGCAAAAATGTCTCGTTCTCAAGCAACGCCGGAACAAGCCTACTCTCTAGCTGATGCTCCCTGCCGATACTGCAAAATGTGCCTGGGTCCCACTGAAACCTCTCTGTCTCCTGCATCACCCTGATATGAAGGGATATCTCAATGCCAGGATCCCAAACTGGCCTCTCATGGTACCAGCCAATCAATAGTCCTCCCGGATCCCATCGCCACTGTGGCCAATAATCGCACAAGTCCCGTGACTCGAACTGCTCACTGCCTCTGGCTATGACTAGAGACCATGACCGTTGCTGTTCTGCATCTATGACTGTGTAAGCTGGCCCATCAACTGTGAACCAACTCGTCGCCTCTCTCCAATCAAGGCATGAAGTGAGGAACATCTCTCTCATGTGGATCCTCCATCCCCAAGCAATCATCCAAACCAAATGAGCCACCTCCTGACAAGGCAACTCCTGAAAATCTCCTTCCACCTCAAGCTCTGGCAATGAAGGTGGGCTGAAAGTCTGATCTTGGGCTGCAAAATCATTGCCCTTCAATGGCAAAGTGAAGAACAATCCTCCATAGAAGGTTCCTCCATCAATGAAGAACAAGCTGGCCCCAAACAAACCATAGTGCAGTCTCATCCACTGCAACCTCAGAAAATCACATGGCAAGCAATGTACAAGATCCAACACATCTACTAATGGATAGCAAATGGCGGAATATGACAACAACATAGGTCCAAACACTTGCCCATGGCTGTACAATGGATGAATATCGATCTCATGGCCCACATCAAAAGAGAACGCATATAAAGTAGTGGTGGCCATGCCTCCTCCCATGCTCCCATTAGAACATGTAGTGCAGAAATTGTGAGAATTATTCCCACTCACGGACACATCCAGCTCATGTGTCTCCCTCATAATCAAGCCTCCCATACAAATCTGATATATATCAACAAATGAAGACATGATCAGCAGCAAAATGAAGGAAATGCCGAAGGTCTCCTGTGGTGCAAGAAGGTACCAACAGCTTCCCAAACAAGTACAGCGCAGTTTTACAAGTTGCTGCTTGATAAGAGTACAAGGCAAAATGCTTATGTTACCCATGCATGTCTTCATATGATACCTGGTATAGTGTTGCAAATGAACATACATGTGATGATAAAACATTTGCCCAAGGCCACAAAAGAGATGGCTACCTCCATCATGTAGATTGGCCCAATACAACTCATGGAGCAATGTGACAAGCTTGCCCTCTTGTGAAGCAATGCATTGCATAAGAATGGTAAGAGGGTGCCAATCAATGAATGTATAAACAAATCCCTCACCATATGCCGGAAGTAAGATGGTACATGGGTCCATGAATGAGTCCTCCATAAAGTGTCGACCTGCTATGAGGAAGACTGAACCAGGTGCTGCAAGAAGATAATCCTCCTTATGCTTGGAAACCCAAGTCAAGAAGGATGTGCCATAGATGTCTCTATCATCATTACTTCTTGTAAGTGCAAGAAGTATGTAGTGATCCTGAGACCTATGGGTTATAGATCCACCATATCTCTGCTGCGCACACTTCATCCATAATGTTCTGCTCCAAGGTGACAACGCTGTGGGCTCATGCAAATGAGTTCCTGTCAGTACAAGACTCTGTTCTTTGACATGCTCCTTGTCAAAGATTCCTCTAATAATGCTGCAATAAATATGGAATACCTCCCAAGAGGGAAGTGCTTCCCCATCAAAGACCATGGAGATAGTGCCATCTCCTCCTTCTGCAACGTCATACAAAGTGTGAGAGCAAATCTGCCCTTGCTCTCCCAAGAACAAACCAAGCAACAAGATATTGTGTTGCCTTTCCATACCTCCATCAACCCACTCATGTGATGAAGACACAATGAATGATATGAGTAACACATCAACACCATGCATCCATACTCTATGCTGCTCAATGATGCAAGTATCCATCCATCTTTTCCCCATCCTCCTACTCTTAGGAAGAGTGTTTGCCAAGTCATGGCCAAACTCTTTCAAGAGTAACCAGCGCAGCCAAGCCTCCTGCTGCCTGGTGTCATAGATCTGCAAGTAGCCTCCTAGCTCCTTGCTCATCATCCCCATCCACTCGATCACTTGTGGATGCCTCCTTCTCCTCATCCCGGTACTACCATCCTCCCAAATCAAATTTCTGATTTTGCATCTTGTGGGAATCTGAATTATAAACTTCTCAAGAATCACTGAGACCCTATCAAGAATCAAATAGGTGGTAGGCAAAAACCTCCCATCATGATGTGTATGGCTCAAGGGATGTCCAACACAAGCATGAGAGATGTTATCCATCCGAAGATGTCCTCCATCTTCTATCTGTTCTTGTGAGAAGGGAACCAAATCATTGTGTTCCATAGCCCGCTCCACCGAGTACCAACTCAAAATCTCTCTCCATCCAATCTCAACATATGGATGTTGTACCCTGTACAACTCTGATCGTCTCATACCGCTATCCAAGTCAACATATGAGATCCGACTAGGTGGCTCTGCCTCTCTTTCTCCAACGGGACGAGATGACTCAACAACACCGCCAGTCCCATCCATGCATACCTGAAGGGGAATGTTCTGACGCTCCAATGTGCCCTCTGGTTGTACCATCAGGGAATCCAGCTGTTCCCCAATGTGGACCAACTTGGCCGCTGACTTGGCACAAGTCGCTCTCATACCCTCCAGCTCCTGGTCCTGCAACAAAATGGTCTCCTGTACCAACGCGGCCTTCTCCCTCAAAACTCGAAAGTCCGTCCGAAGCCGATGATACTGCTGTCTGCGACCATCATCCAATATCTTTGTACCTGCCGTTACCGCATCGAGGGTGGATACATCTCCTGACACCTCACCCATCTGTTGTGTGCTGCTACCATCCGAAGACTCGGACACGGCTCCAGTCATCACCTCACTGGATGGCTCTACCGGGGTAGGCTCTATCTCCTCCACTACGATATCAACCGGCACGGTCAAGGAGGGCTCTAATGATGGTGAGTCCTGTGTCACACTAGGTGTATCCTCGAACTCCCGGCAATCCTGTGTGTCCTCATCCTCCAAGTGCGAGGTAACCATTTTAATGGTTTTCCTCTCCGATACTCGGTCAAGCTGGAAAGAGGTATCCAACTTGTCCACCCAAGCTCTTCCTGAGCGCCTGGATGACCCGTCAAATGTCGGTAGATGGAATCTGTCCTCTGTGCGCGGTAAGCCCTGATCATGTGAGGGCTTGTTCCCTCCAGGAAAGTCGTGAGTGTCTACTATCATGTCAACAACATAATCTCTACTTAATGTGCATAATCATTGTATATTCTGCCTTGTAACAAGGTGCCTCAGGTCAGCCTCACCTAACTGATATATTGGATTATGGAAGATTCACATAGTCATCTCAACATCTCCTCAATTCCAAACATGTGCCCAGTTATGTTGAGCTGATTGAAACTGCACCCTCTCCTTTGCTTGCCTTCTTTGTGGTCCCTAAGTGAATGGCAGGTCTCAGGCCATCAGAAAACTGAGCTGCATATCGAGCTGGGCTCACATCTCCTGCCATACTGCTGCTTAACTTCGACCTTCAATTTACCCACTGAAAACTACTCGGAAAATTCTAGGAATTTGGGAAAGTGATCCTCGCCCAAAACCTAGAAAAACCCAGAAAACGTTTTTCCTAATTCCAAACTTCAAAATTTGACCCTTTTTATTTTGGCCCTTTTTCCAACTGCGTTTCTGGAATTGCAACTGCTATTGCTCTGTATGATCTCTTTTCTGATGTCATAGACCACAGGCTGAGCCAGAATTATGCTCTGATACCACTGTAATATCCCCAAAAGGGAATAACCAGTAATAAACAGAAATACACCAATACAGATATAGAAAATGTAATACTTAACCAGATCACTGAATCATAGCACATGGAATACCAGAAACTGAGCCATTTTATTAATCAGAAAGTACATAGAGAGGAGTACAATAAAGCAGAGTAAGTGCACCTATCCTTGCCCTAGGCAAGTGGAGACCCTCTCAACAAAATACGTAACAAGGATTACTGCCCTAGGCCGCTTCCGCAAGCCGAAGATGAATCACACTGGTATCATTCAAGACCGATAAATTCGCCGATCTCCAACCGCAAACCCCTCCACAATGAAAACGCCGGTTTCGCTAGTGACAAATGCTATAAACGTATAGAGCACCCGCCACCAAATCCTCCGCACAAATAGATCGCCCTCTCGAAGGCGGAAACGCCGTTGAGCCTCGCTCTCCCAAGTCTCGCCATCGATCGGGCCCCACCAAGTGGGACTGGCTTCCCGAACACTCGACCGACGTATCTCGAAGCCTCCAAACCGTATCTCGTCCTTCCCTATCGCATTCGGCCACTAAACCTTCGAGATCTATGCTAGATCCGACATTATCTCTTTCGACTACGTTCTAGGGCTGGATCTGATGTTAACCCTTCAGATCTGGACTAGATCTGCCAATATCTCCTCAGATCTGCAACTCCCCAAGCTGGATCTAGGGCTAAACCTCCAGATCTGCAACATACAAGACTAGATCTGCAATTGGCTGCTCAGATCTACCCTTTCCAAGATTGGATCTAACAATAGGCCTCTAGATCTGCAACCCTTCCCTTCAGAAATGGACAGCGTCCTCCCTTCCAGACTTGACAGCGTCCTCCTCCTCACTGGACAGCGTTCTCCCTTGCCAGAACTGGACTGCGTCCTTCCTAGGACAACGTCCTCACCCTCCTGAATAAAAACTGCGTCCTCACTCGATGCGATTGGTCTTCCCCACCGAATCGGCGCAGCCCACTAGAGGGCTTTTCCCTCGTATTTGCTTCGAAATTGCCGTCGCTTCTGCCACTGAACCGAAAGATAGAACTCAGACAAACCTACTAGGGCGGGGCACTAAGTCCGCTAAGGGTGAAACTTAAAACCTTACCAGGCCGCATCAAGTCCCCGAGGCTAAGGGTGATCTCCCTGACGAGGACACTCAGGAACTCAAATGTGTTGGTTGGCAGTAATCGACTAAACAACCGGCGTGTCGGGCGTACGTGTCCAAATTATCAATAAGAATATCAAATCATGAATGATCCAAATGAGGTGAGAACTTCTCCTTTTATAATGCCAAACTCCCTCCAAAACTTAACTCTCCTTTGACCTGCGCAGTTTACCTTGGGTCAGCCTGATGCCTCCCCTATCATACTCATGTGGACCCCCAAGGCCCCCTCTTTAAGTTATAACGTTGATCAACTAGGAAATCACTTTATTTTATAAAGTGAGGTGACTAAAGTGAGGTGACCCCTCTTATTTCTCACTTTATTTATTATTTCCAACTAAAGCGGCAAAATTAAACAAAAATGAGATATTCCAATTAGCAAGGCTAATTGGGAATATTACATCATGTCCACAAAAGATAAGGAATGATATCCATATAAAGCATAGAAAGGTGACATACCAATAGACATATGATGCGTCGTGTTGTAGCAGTACTCGCCCAAATGCAGCCACTTCAGCCATGCCCTCTGCTGTCCACTGACGTAGTTACGCAAGTAGCCCTCCAACCACTTGTTAACTATCTCGGTCTGCCCGTCCGTCTGGGGGTGATAACTAGTGCTCGGTGTCAACTCGGTCCCCACTAGTCGGAAGAGCTCCTGCCAGAATCCGCCCATGAAGCGGTTGTCCCTGTCACTGACGATGGTCTTGGGTAGACCATGTAATCTGAAAATCTCCCTAAAGAACAGCTCAGCCACCTGCGCTGCTGTGTGATGTGCGGATATGGCGAAAAATGGGCATACTTCGTCAGCCGGTCAACGACTACGAAGATGCAATCCTTGCCCTGCACCGTGGGCAACCCCGTGATGAAGTCCATCGATATGCTCTCCCATTTCCCCTCCGGAATGGGAAGAGGCTGCAACAACCCTGCAGGATGGCTCATCTCTCCCTTGTTTTGCTGGCAAACATCGCACTCCCTGACATGCTGGAGTACGTCCTCCTTGAGGCCCTTCCATGAGAACCTCTCCCGAATAGCCCGATAAGTCTTGGTGAACCCCTGATGGCCCGCCAATGGAGAATCGTGTGAAGCCTGGAGTATCTTCTTCTTGAGCTGAGATCCCTCAGTCAAGAAGATCCTATCCCTGTAATAGATGATCTCATCGACCACCCTGTACCTGTCATCTGCTACCTGCCCGTCCAGGACCTCACATGCAAACCTGTCCTTGGAGTACTCAACCAGCAGTCGAGCCCTCCAATCAGCGTCCAAGCTCATAAGCGATAACGTGGCCGGTCTACGAGAAAGGGCATCAGCTACCACGTTATTCTTGCCCTTGACATACTCGATGTCAAAGTCATAGGCTTGGATCTTGCTGATCCACTTCTGCTGCCTCTCCTGCAACTGCTTCTGCTCCAGAAAGTACCTCAGGCTGTTATGATCCGTCCTCACCCTGAATTTGCTACCCACTAGGTACTGCCGGTACTTGGCCAATGCATGCATGATGGCCAACATCTCCTTGTCGTATATGGGATACAACCTCTCGTGTGGAAGGAGCTTCCGGCTCTCAAAAGCAATCGGGTGACCGCCCTGCATCAAAATTGCACCAATCCCCTCTCCTGATGCATCACACTCTAGAACAAAGGGCTGTGTAAAATCTGGCAACGCCAATACCGGACAACTGCTCATCACCTCCTTGAGCTTGTCAAAAGCTCGCTGGGCTGTGTCCGACCAACTGAATGCCCCCTTCCTCGTCAAGTCTGTGAGGGGTGCAGCAAGCTGAGAGAAGCCCTTGACGAACTTCCTGTAGTATGTGCAAATACCGATAAATCCCCGAAGCTCCGTCACATTCCGCGGCTCTGGCCAATCCCTGATGGCCCTGATCTTCTCCTCGTGGACTCTCACCCCGTCCACTCCTATAATGTGCCCTAGATACAGCATCTCTGTCAACCCGAACTCACACTTGGAGAGCTTGGCATAGAACTGCTGCTCCTCCAAGATGTGCAAAACTGTCTCAATATGCTGGAGGTGCTCCTCCCAAGTCCTGCTGTATATAAGTATGTCATCAAAGAAGACCAACACAAAC
The DNA here is from genome assembly GCA_034641835.2 of Pinus albicaulis. NCBI lineage: Eukaryota > Viridiplantae > Streptophyta > Pinopsida > Pinales > Pinaceae > Pinus > Pinus albicaulis. Next base: position 1,227,223,449 of record CM076584.1, on the reverse strand, counting down.
TTCCTCAGATGACCCCTGAAAATGTGGTTCATGCATGACTGGAAGGTAGCAGGTGCATTGGTCAGCCCGAATGGCATGACCAGAAACTCAAAGTGCCCATAGTGACACCTGAAAGCGGTCTTGGGAATGTCCTGTTCCCTCACGCGTATCTGATGGTACCCGGATCTCAAGTCAATCTTTGAGAAGAACTGTGCTCCTCTCAACTCATCCATCAGCTCATCGATCCTGGGGATGGGGTACCTGTTCTTCAGGGTCTTCTTATTCAGAGCCCTGTAGTCAATGCACATGCGCAATGTGCCGTCCTTCTTCTTCACCAGCACTACAGAAGAAGCGAAAGGACTCGTGCTGGGCCAAATGTGACCAAGGGCCAGCAACTCCTGGATAGCCCGCTCTATCTCGTCCCGATAGGCCTTGGGATGCCTATACGGTGTGGTAATCACGGCCTGTATCCCCTGCTCAAGCTCGATCGTATGCTCAAACCCCCGATCCGGTGGCTGCCCTGGTGGAATATCCCCGAAAACCGCTGCATACCTATCGAGAATAGACTGTAGCTCAGGATGCACTGCCTGCCCTGTATCCACTGCCTCTGAAGCCCGCAACTCTACCGCCCACTCTATGTCTCCCTTGCGGAAGGTCGCCTCCATCTTGTGTGCTGACACTGTCTGGGGTGGGTATGTGTGCTGTCCCCGTATCTTCTCATGTCTCCCCGTCTTGGGATCATCCCACTCCATCTCTAGGGCCTTCCAATCTGTCGTGACTTTCCCTAGAGTAATAAGCCACTGAACACCCAATATCAGGTTGGTGTCCGGACTGTCCACCACAAAGAAGTGATCTGTCAATGTATAAGTGCCCATCGTCACTGATAACTCCGGAACATATCGAGCACATGCCATGGTCTGATCTCCTGGGACCAAGACGGAAAACCCATCAAAGCCCTTTGTCTGTATGCCTCTCCGCTCAACCCTCTGGGCATCAATAAAGTTGTGGGTGGCCCCACTGTCAACTAAGACTGAAACCCGCTGCCCGCGCACTGTCCCTCGTACGCGCAGCGTCAAGTACTTGGGAACTCCCCGCAATGCGGTTAGAGCTCCCCCAGTGGGTGCAAATGATGCCCCACCTGCTGCGGGTGGTGGAGGTGGCAAGGTACTCTGCGCTGCATAACAATCTCCTGTCTCCACGTCATCCCCCTCATCCTCTTCTCCACTGCTCTCGGAGAAGACCTCAATGAAGTGTGCTTTCCCTGCAGCACACCTATGTCCCGGTGCCCATGGCTCCTGGCAAGTGAAGCACAACCGCTTCCTCCTCAGCTCTCTCCTAGCCTCGTCATGAAACTGCCCTCGTCCAGGATTCGCCTTGGGAGGCGGAACCCTCGTGTCCTTCCCCTTAGGCTGGAAAGCCTGTCTCTGGGGATAGGGTGTCCGAGTCCTGGGTAAGACATCCTGTAAGTCCCGAGTCCTGCTGATGGCATCCTGAAGGGTAGCTGGTCTGGTCGACCGGACTAGGCCACGAAGTGGCTCTGACAATACCTCCACAAACATGTAGACCATCCGAGCCGCAGACAAATCAGGAACCATCACCGAAATCCTCAAGAAGTCTGAAATGTATGTCTCTGCACTCCCAGACTGTTTGAGCTTTGTCAGCTCAACAAAATGCTGCTCTGGATCCCTCCTGTCAAAGCGCTCTATCACCCTCCGGGTAAACTCGACATATGTCGTCACTGCAGAATGTCCGAGTGTCGTCATCCCATGGAACCACCAGTCGTGGGCCTCACCGTCCAGATGTAATGTTGCCACCTTAATGGCCTCTGACTGCGACATCGGGTTAAGCTGGAAATAGATGTCCAGCTTCTCCACCCAAGACTTTGCCGAACTGTTTGATGAGCCATCAAACATGGGCAAATGAAATCTACTAGCTGCGCAGTGGTCATCACGGTGGTGCCTGTGCCCTCGGTGATGATCACGGGGTCTAATGTCATGCTGGACCTGGATATAGTCTCTGAAGGTGAGAGAATCCATGAACGCCTGTCCGTAAGCCTGGTACTCTGTAAAAAGGTCAGCCATCCGAGCTGGATCGATCTCTCGCTGTACTACTGTCCCTGTGTCCTCTGCCAGGAAGGTAGGCATGGTAGATCGCGTGGGTGCTGGAATATCCCTCTGTGCACCTCCCTGTACTCCTGCCCCTGCGTCCTCTGGCAAGAATGTGGGCAAGTGGATCGCGTGGGTGCACGAGATGCCACAATGGGGATAACATCATGCACTGGCACGTGGTGAGACATACCCGATCCCTCACCGACCTGGAAAACCCTGGGAGGTTCCCTCTGTCTGATCTCTATGGCCGTGAGTCTCTGTGTCATCTCCTGCATGTGATGGAGGAGCGTATGTGATGTGATACCACAAAGGCCCTACCACTACACCAAAAGCTCGAACTGTTAGTGAGGGCGGCATCCCAGGGTGTTAAGGGTGGGGTCTTAAGTCCCACCGGAGCATCTCGGGACGGGGACCCTCGCGCAGTGCCCCAATTACGCAGACCCCGGCAACATGGTAGGGCCCACCGGACCCTCAACAGGGAGGCTGCCCTAAACAGGGATATTACAGCCCACCACGCTCCGCGAGTCTCGACCTCGAGACCTCGGCTCTGATACCACTGTATGATCTCTTTCCCGATGTCATAGACCACAGGCTGAGCCAGAATTATGCTCTGATACCACTGTAATATCCCGAATGGGAAATAGACAGCAATACAAGCATACGACAATATAGAAAATGCCGGAAATAGAACATAAAGCAAATACACACAAAAATGTCGGAAATGCTAAGCCATTTTATTAATCTGAGAATATAATGAGATACAATGGATAATCAGAATAAATGCACCTATCCTTGCTCAAGGCAAGTGAAGAACCCTCTCAGAAAAACAGGAAATGGCTGCTACAGAAACTGCATCCCAGCTGCTGGAAGAAACTGCCGTAAACTGCTGCTGCTGGGATGAACTGAAGCTAGGGGATGATCCCCTTGCCGGAATGAGCTGAAAATCGGCAGACCACCTGAACTCACCACCCCGGACAAAACCCAAAAACCATATACAAAACGGACCACCTCCGAAAATCACCCCCAGAAACCCTCCTCCTAGAAAAACGCTGTCCCTCCAGGACCAGCGCAGACACCAACTGAAATAGACTGAAATGGGGCCACAACTCCTCAGGAAACTCACCAAATGATAAACGCTAAACCTCCACACCGGAATAGGCCTGAATCTCCTGCAGAAATCTCTACCACTGAACAGCTCCAACTCAAACTGCGTCCTCCCTCCAAGGACTGCGCAGTCACCCAATGAAGCTCAGCTCCTCAGCAAAACTCCCAAACAAAACACTTGCAAATCTCCTGCTAAAGACTGAAGAAAAACCTTGCCCGAGCAGGCACTCGAAGTCCTCCGAGGCCAAGGGTGAGATCTCCGACCGGAGACACTCAGTCGCACTAAACAGTGCTGCAGACCGACTAAACAGACAGCGTGCTCAAGTAGACAGAAGTCTAGCTCAATATCATCAACAATATCAATAATGCCAAATGGAGTGAAAACCCCACCTTTTATAGTGCTAGCTCCCTCAAAAACCCTAACTGCGTCCTTGACCTCCTCCTTGACCTGCGCAGTTACCTTAGGTGCTTTCGTGAGGCCTCCCCTCATGTGCATGTGGACCCCCAAGGCCTTCCCTTTTAAGTTACAACGTTCATCAACTAGGAAGCACTTTATTTTATTAAGTGAGTTGACCCCCTATTTCTCACTTTATTTATTAATTTAACTAAAGGCGGCAAAACTATACAAAAATGAAATATTCCAATTAGCAGTGCTAATTAGGAATATTACAGTATCCTTTTGGGGCTTCATTGATGGCCTTTACCATATCATGCCAATAGGGAGAGCGAAGCACATTGAATGGTACACCACAAGCACAAAGAAATCAGGCTATCTTTCCATCCACGTTTTCCTTCCCAATAACATTTTGGAAATCCCCTATTGTTCTTTTACTTGCAGAGCTTGCAGACGTACCATGAGGAGATGAGCTACCAAATCTGGAGGTTGCACTTCATTCAGACTGAGTTTTTTGTTTCTTACTTTTTTGTTGTGCAACCTCCTTTATTTGGATGTATTTTCTTCTTTGTTTAGTGGAAACGTTTGGGCAAATTTGTATCCTCACGACACCCGTTTTGTCATCATTGTCCAACACTCCACAAAGATGCCTTCTCACACGGGTATATGAACCACTATATGGTTTTCCTCCATGACAACCATGAGGGCACAAAAACCTGTAGCTTCCACCACCTTTTCCCTCTTCATGTTTGGTCACATAGTTCCACAAGGGTGTCAATGCTGCTTTCCCCTCTATTGTTTCAATGTTTTCTTTAGGTTCATCCCCTTCCTCTTCAAACCCTTCCTCCTCATCATACATTGGGTCACTCATATGGGAACCACTATCCTCTTCTTCTTCTTCCCTCCTATTCCTACTCCCCCTTGCCATCATGAAAACCAAAAGTGGAATGATACATATAAGCCAAAAGAATAACATCTTGGAATATGAATATAGGTGGTGGACAACCTGCAATTAAATGAGCAAGAAAAAATAATGGGAAAGAGTAGGAGAGGGAGGAGAAAAAAATACAAAAAATAATGACAAAAAAATGAGGGAGTTTGGGGTTTTCACTTACCTCTTTAGTTCTTGTAGATGGAAGCCCTTCTTTACTCCACCTTCACTCCTCCTAGCTCCTCCTTCTTCACTCCTCCAAGCTCTCCTCAACTCTCTCTAGTCCAAGCTCTATTCTCTTCTCTTTCTCCTCTCTTCTCCAAGCTCTCTTCTCTTCTCTTTCTCCTCTCTTCTCTAAGCTGTCTTCTTCTCTCTTCTCCAAGCTCTCCAAAAACATAAGAGTGAGGAAATGAGAGGTGAAAGAGACTTTTATTCTTTTCATTTCATCCCTAACCCAACTTTAACCCACCCCACAACTTGAATTAAGCAAAATAAAATAAAATAAATGATTTAAGTGGGCTGTGCGGTCGAATCGGTCGGTGGGCCCATGGAACCGGTCGGGATCCGCTTGGAGTCGACCTTGATCCGTGACGAATCCACGCCGTGATCCGGCCTTTGAAACACGTCCCCGATGTACGAAAACGCGGATCGGGCCGTATGGTTTCCACAAACCAGGAATTGTTTGGCCCTACATGATCCGCGTTTCGGTTTTTTCGAGATGCGTTTTAGAGGTTGGATCACTGGCATTTTTGTACGGGATGCGGATCCTGAGTTTGAGTCGGGGGGTGGTGGGGGGGGGGGGCGTTTCGTGCAACACTAATTCAGAGTATAAGAGAGCCAATTTTGAATTGGCCTAGGAGGGGCTTGGTGAGTGTGCATCCATTGGCAAAGTGTATATTGGGATTGAACAATGAGTCCATCCCTAAACCATGAAGTGCTCAACATAAAAGGCCATCTTTTGATGTAATCCACCCTAAGGATTTATCTATGTGACTTGAAAAAATTTCTTGTAGATATCCTCTTTGATGATTGTGTTCATGTACTATCTAGTAGGTAAGAGGTGGTTGGGTGTATCAGTGGAATATCTGAATGGAGGGAATCGGTCCATTGTAATACCAATAGATGCTAGGAGATTTGAGACCTCGACATACTGACATCAAGAACAAGATGAAGAACTAGTTGATGTAGTGGACTTTGATGAACAATAAGCCAAGTATGGATATTAGTCCTATCCTTTCGTTGTATCAACGAAACTTTGAATGTAGTGTAGAAGTGAGGTGAGACCAAGCAATATCTTAAGCAAAAAGGGCTAAGCAAAAACCTCTGTGAGGATGATGTGCTAAGGAACTGTTTGCTTGCAGTTGATGATTTCACAAAGGAGGATGATTTGTATTTCTTTACCATAGACCAATTAGACCCTAGTAAACTAGGGTGTTGGAAAAGAGTTTCCATGACTGACATCTTGGACAATATGTCCTGAAAATGGTTTTGGTAACATTGCCTCTCAAGAAGGGCTAAGGATCTGTAGCCCTTACTAAATTGAGGATGAAGTGCATGCCACAAACTAAAGCGAGGTATTGTGAACAGTACCCCATATAAGTATATGTGCTAGTGATCTCAATCTCCTTTCCTGTGAAAAAGAAATGTTGATCAAAGAGTTTCTTCTTCATCTCGTTGAAGATCATGGCCTTGGTTCTATCTAGGTTGACCATCAACTGACAAAGGTCACAAAAGAGGGCCAAGGACTCTAGTTATCTTTGCAACCATTGCGAGGGATGAGGCTAAAAGGATCGCATCATTTGTGAAAAGCAAGATAGAAATTAGGACTTGGTGGAGAAGGCACCTATCTTTGTCCTAGATGTGCTCATGCAAGAAGTACTACGTCTCGTCAATGTGTATCCCAAACAATGATGAGGACAGGTGGCAACCTTGTTTGACCCCAATAGTACTCTTAATAAAATTAGATATGCCACGTGTGGTGCATAGATGACCAATGGCAGGCTCATATAGGTGCATGATGGCGATCAGTAAGGTTTCTGAGGTATTGATATCTTTGAGTTTCTAAAACAAAGCCTCCTAGGGGACAAAATCAATCTTTTTTTGAAAGTTAGACAAATTAGCAATAAATTAATGAATAATGATGCCATGCCTCCTCAATGATGGCTTGTAGCATAAGGATGTAATCAATGGTCTGGTGCTTAGGTTTGAAACCAGCTTGTCGTCTCACTCTATGTTGCCTCCTCTCAAGCTCCCTAGAGAGTTTGAAATGGAGGACCATAGCATAGAGTTTAGGGGCCCACCATGATCGTCTTGTAGTTGTTGGGATATTTACTAGAGCCCAACTTGTGGATCGGGTGAATAATGTGATGTGACCAAGACTGTGAATAGCCCATGCAAGCGATATGGTTGAACAAGTTGGCTAGATAGTTATTCATAGTGTGAAGACCTTGCTTGCAGAGTCTTTCCTAGAACCCTTCCTCAAGGGAGAGCTTCCCAAATGATGGATGAAAGTTGTGTATTTGGCATCAGTAAAATCAAGGCTTGAGAATTGGGACTTAGATGGGAGCATATACTGTAGATGGGAAGTAAAGATGTTGGGATCACCCTCAAAGAAAAGGTGTTCAAAGGTGGGTGGGGGTGAGCGGTTAACTTGAAGAAAGATAGAAGATCCTAGTTAGCTAAGGTGATAGGAGTCACTGAAAAATTTTAGATAAAGGGGAGTAGAGCTTGATTAGACTAGACATAATCTACCACACTCACCCCTCCATCGCAAGGTTGGCAAGTGAAGAAGTGAGACTCTGGGGAGCAGGGAACGCTGTTAAGGATTAGTAACTCCTGGAATTCACAGAGCTGCAAGAGTTGCATGTCATAATCATGTGGAGGAATTTGACGAACTCTAGTGTTGGCATTGAAATTACCTAGTAAGATGACATCTCTCATCGTCAAGCACTCAATGATGCCAACGTATAGGTCCAAATGGGGGTCTCTGTCTGAGTTACTGTAAATAGCAAACTGCAATGAAATGGGGGGAAGTAATAAATTGCAACACATATATCTCTATGAAGGGAGGTAAATCCATTGAGTCGAATCCACATGAACCTAGCAAACTTGATTGAAGCCAATAGAGAAACCCTATCTCGGAGGGAGTCCCTGAATAGGTAGGCAACTCTGCCGAAAGTTGACGCCACCTGAAGATTTGGTCTCTTGTTGACAAGCCAAAAGCAAGTGATAACCTGCCATGTTAGGGAGTGGCTGGACATGGCTCGTGTGGGTCTTAGTATAATAGTATAAAGAGGTTATCGATTGTATCAAGATCCTTGAAGATCATGCTTGGAGATGACTAGAAAGATCTGTTGCTATTCTAAGTTCTAACCACCTATTGAGATAGCCAAACTCTGTCACCTCTCCCAACATGAACTTCACTTAGAGATCCCAGGCCGGGTGTGGCCAGGGGGGAGGGGAATCCTAGATGATGGCCCTAAGGGTACAAATGACCACCTATTTCCCTGCCTGTCATGCTCCTGTAACCAGACCCCTGGAGTGTTTTAGAGCAAAGTAAAAGCTGAAAACTGAGCTGATATCAAGTTAATACAAAAAGTAAACTCTAGAAAGATTATCACACCAAATTGTTCACAACACATGAATTATTAGCACAGATTATGTTTATATCTTGTACAGTGAATTATGTGTCCGATACTTGCCTTGATAAATATGACATTGATTTTGAGATTCTGTATTCTGCTTGTAATATTTTCTAAGGCATATGCTTACATTTGTTGTCTTACAAGGTAGAGCCAGATGTGTTATTGAAGAATGTTTAGAGAATCAATGTGCTAAAGTAATGTTTGCGCTGACAAAATGTTATGTTAGGAAGATGCTTATATGAACAAAGAGTCATTATAAGTTTGAGTCTTTCTTCACGTAAAATGTTAAAAAGTACTTATGTAGCTTGGTTCATCCACATTTCAGATGCATGGGACTGGTCAAGCTTTGAAATCCATAGTGGCCATTGATGGCTTAAAAGGCAAGTAGTAAAAGCACACACTTTTTAATATAAAATTGACCGAAAAAGATGAATGTCAGAAATTACTGAGATTGATGACATCTTCGATTTGTACAGTAAGCATTGTTCTATTCTTATTTCAATCATTGACAATGGAATTTGTGATTATTTCTGTTATCCATTAGTGATTCTGTATATTTAATATTTTGTGTACGTTTTCTTGCTTTTTCTTCCTTCTGGCTTTTATATCACAAGAAATGTATAGTGTTTCCATGAAAAAAACGGAAGTGCCTGTAGAATTCAGGCATAGAAAATTATGTGAACCGAAACAAGATAGGAAATCCAGATATAGTTTGCTCTGAATATTTCATTGTGGGAGTCATGCTAGCAATGCATTTAGATTATAGTATATTTTGATCAGAAGCCACATGACAACTTGCAAAAAGATCCCTTGAATTTGGAAAAACTGTTTTTTTCTACCAAGTGGACAGTTACGTTAATATAAAATTCTTGCACGATAGTATAATCCTTGTCAATGGTACAAAATCTTGTTATTCTTGTTTAACACACTAGGATTGATTTTAGTATAACTGATTATAAATTTATGAATATGTGAACCCATTTACACCTTATCTTTATTCATCCCTTTCACCTTGCTAACATGCACCTTCATAACACTCTGATAATGTTTACTTTTAGCCTTTTCCCTCAAACATTTGATTAGGGACCTTTTACCCACCAAAATGGGTAACCTCACAAGATAACTTTTTCTCTTATCTTGGATGGCCAGCCGATGGCGAGCCAGCCAGCAGCCCTACACATTTTCTCATTGATGATGATATGCCAGTTTTCTCCACTATCTGCACAGGTCATACACCTCTTGCCATCCAGCATTCCTCTTGAATGAAGGTGGGCTACCACTCAACTAGTAATTTGACCATTTTGCAATTGAGTGCTTTTACTTAATGTTTTGGGCATCTTAACATGGATAAAAGGGTGATTTGGATGATATCGTTGGCCAATCTTGACTGTAAACTTGTTCTCTCACCTTACTAGGGGGGTTAATCTTTAACCCTAGTCTAGTGGGACCTCCCGTAAGGCTTTAGTGTCACAGGAGCGGCACTACTTGGGGAACTTGGATTGAAGTAGCATGTCCATTACCCTTTCCATACTTAACACCTTCCATGTCACATCATTTCCTTTGATATCATCTCCATTCTTTGGGTTAGCTGTAATTGGTTCATAGGGATTTGACACTCAATTATCCACATCCTTGGGATAATTCCTAGATCTGACAATCTAAGGAATCTTATTGCATCAACTGAGTGTACTTCTCCTATTAAGTAAATTACATTTACATAATTAATCCAAATCTGAATTATTGAAGTAACTACTGAAGCAACCTACACTGAATAAATATGATTCCAAAACAAGGAAATTGAGCAAGAAATCAATCACACATAGGACACAATTATTTTTGGACACAAGTCCCAGGAAAAACCCAATGCGGGAAAACAGGTGCAACAGATGTGAGGGTTTGTATGTAATATTCCCAATTAGCCTTGCTAATTGGAATATTTCATTTTTGCTTTATTTTGCCGCTTTAGCTAGACATAATAAATAAAGTGAGAAATAAGAGGGGTCACCTCACTTTAGTCATCTCACTTTATAAATAAAGGTGTTCTTTTCCTAGTAGATGAACATTGTAACTTAAAGAGGGGGCCTTGGGGGTCCACGTGATTATGATGGGGGGAGGCATCAGGCTGACCCAAGGTAAACTGCGCAGGTCAGAGAAGAGTAAGGGAGCAGTTAAATTTTGGAGGGAATTTGGCATTATAAAAGGAGAGGTTCTCACCTCATTTTGATCATCCATGATTTGATATTCTTATTGATAGCTAGACTTTGTCTGCTTCAGCACGCCGGTTGTTTAGTCGGTCTGCAGCACTGCTTAGTGCACGAGTGTCTCCTGTCGGAGATCTCACCCTTAGCCTCGGGGGACTTCGAGTGCCTGCCCTGGTAAGGTTTTTCTGGTTTCACCCTTAGCTTCGGGGGACTTCGAGTGCCCGCCCTAGTAAGGTTTTTCAGTAGCAAAGCAGCAGCATTTCTGAAGCACATCGGAGGAGGAGGAAAGCCCTCTTGTGGCTGCGCAGAGCAAGAGAAGGGAGGACGCTGAATCTTTGAGGAGAAGGACGCTGTTTTATCTGAAGAGAGGACGTTGTTCCTTGCAGGAGAGGAAGGACGCTGTCCAAGGAGGACGCAGTTCCAGACTGGCAGAGAAAACGCTGTTTGAGGGGCAGAAGGACGCTGATCAAGCCCAGAGTGAGGACGCTGTCCATTCTTGGAGGTGAGGGGTGCAGATCTGAAGGTTTCTTGTCAGATCTAGCTTGGTGAAGGATAGATCTTACAGATCTAGTCCTGTATGTTGCAGATCTAGCCTTGTATATTGCAGATTTGAGGGTTTTGCAGTAGATCCAGCTTGAGGAGTGACAGATCTGAGGAGATATTGACAGATCTAGTCCAGATCTGAAGGGGAAACACCAGATCTAGCCCTAGAGGCTGTAGATCTGAGGAGATAGTTCCAGATCTAGTATAGATCTGAGGGTTTGGCAGCAGATTGGGTTTGGAGGACGCAGATCAGGAAAGGGAGGACGCAGTTGTGATAGGAGGCTTCAGATCCATCAGGTGGGACGCAGATCTGAGGAGCAGATCATTGTGAGGAGTGCTGAACAGCGTTTTCCAGGATCCTGTAGCAGCTTCATCTGTCTGGAGAGTTGAGGGCTTGGTGCTTTATCTGTTTCTGCGCTGTCACTGGCAGAGACAGCGTTTTTCCATTTGAGAGGGTTTGCAGTCTTCAGCCCCAGCGCAGTTCATCTTCAGCTTGCAGAGCAGCCAGGACGCTGTCCTTGTTGCAGCCACTTTTCTGTTGAGAGGGTCTCCACTTGCCTAGGGCAAGGATAGGTGCACTTACTCTGATTTATTGTACTCCTCTCTATGTACTTTCTGATTAATAAAATGGCTCAGATTTGGGTGTTACATGTGTCATGATTCAGTGATCTGGTTCAGTTTATATCTGTATTAGTGCATTTCTGTTTATTACTGGTTATTTCCCTTTGGGGATATTACAGTGGTATCAAAGCATAATTCTGGCTCAGCCTGTGGTCTATGACATCCGAAAAGAAATCATACAGAGCAATAGCAGTTGCAATTCCAGAAACGCAGTTGGAAAAAGGGCCAAAATGAAAAGGGTCAAATTTTGAATTTTGGAATTAGGAAAATCGTTTTCTGGGTTTTTCTGGGTTTTGGGCGAGGATCACTTTCCCAAATTCCTGGAATTTTCTGAATAGTTTTCAGTGGATAAATCGGAGGTCAAAGTTAAGCCATAGTATGGTTTTGCAGCAGCCGTGCAGTTTCTGAGGAGCCTGTAGACATATAGCAGAAAGAGCTGATGGCATGTGATGTGGATAAGAGGAGATTTAGGGAGACAGGTCAGCGGGATCTAATGGAGGCCATGTTGGCGAAGTTGACTGAGAAGTTAACTAAGAAGATGGATGTAAAGATGGATGCATTCATGCGGGAGGTAACCAAGAAGGTTGCAGAGGGGACGCAGAAAGAACCCCCTAGGATCTTTCAGGTGAGGGAAGGATCGGGAGCATCTAGTTACATACCGGATGCTATTCCCAATGTGACAGCGCAGAAGGTCGATCCCATGGACACGCGACCTACCATGCCTACCTTTCCAGTAGAGGAAGAGGAGCAAATAGCACCAAGAGATGGGGATCTAGCTCAACATGCGACTCTGTTTGCGGATTGGCGGAGCATGGGACAGGAATTCATGGATGCTTTCCCTTTCAATCAATATATCCAGTTCAGATGTGGCGGCAAGACTTATGAGCAGGAGCGACACAAGGGACGTGGCTCCCACCGTGATAGTCACCGTGCAGCGAGCAGATTCCATTTACCGACATTTGACAGGTCATCCAGGTGCTCAGGAAGAGCTTGGGTGGACAAGTTGGATACCTCTTTCCAGCTTGACCGAGTATCGGAGAGGAAAACCATTAAAATGGTTACCTCGCACTGGGAGGATGAGGACACACAGGATTGCAGGGAGTTCGAGGATACACCTAGTGTGACACAGGACTCACCATCATTAGAGCCCTCCTTGACCGTGCCGGTTGATATCGTAGTGGAGGAGATAGAGCCTACCCCGGTAGAGCCATCCATTGAGGTAATGACTGGAGCCGTGTCCGAGTCTTCGAGTGGTAGCAGCACACAGATGGGTGAGGTATCAGGAGATATATCCACTATCGATGAGGCACTAGGAGATACAAAGATATTGGATGATGGTCGCAGACAGCAGTATCATCGGCTTCGGACGGACTTTCGAGTTTTGAGGGAGAAGGCCGCGTTGGTACGAGAGACCATTTTGTTGCAGGACCAGGAGCTGGAGGGTATGAGAGCGACTTGTGCCAAGTCAGCGGCCAAGTTGGTCCACATTGGGGAACAGCTGGATTCCCTGATGGTACAACCAGAGGGCACATTGGAGCGTCAGATCATTCCCCTTCAGGTATGCATGGATGGGACTGGCAGTGCTGTTGAGTCATCTCTTTCCGTTGGAGAGAGAGAGGCAGAGCCACCTAGTCAGATCTCATATGTTGACTTGGATAGCGGTATGAGACGATCAGAGTTGTATAGGGTACAGCATCCATATGTTGAGATTGGATGGAGAGAGATTTTGAGTTGGTACTCGATGGAGCGGGCTATGGAACACAATGATTTGGTTCCCTTCTCACAAGAGCAGATAGAAGATGGAGGACATCTTCGGATGGATAACATCTCTCATGCTTGTGTTGGATACCCCTTGAGCCATACACATCATGATGGAAGGTTTTTGCCTACCACCTATTTGATTCTTGATAGGGTCTCATTGATCCTTGAGGAGTTCATATTTCTAAATCCCATGAAGTGCAAAATCAACAATCTGATGTGGGAGGATGGTAGCCCTCATGGGAGGAGTACCAGGATGAGGAGAAGGAGGCATCCACAATGTATTGAGTGGATGTGGTTGATGAGCACGGAGCTCGGAGGCTATTTGCAGATCTATGACACCAGGCAGCAGGAGGCTTGGCTGCGCTGGTTACTCTTGAAAGAGTTTGGCCATCCCTTGGCAAACACTCTTCCTAAGAGTAGGGGGATGGGGAAAAGATGGATGGATACTTGCATCATGGAGCAGCATAGAGTATGGATGCATGGTGTTGGTGTGTTACTCATATCATTCATTGTGTCTTCATCACATGAGTTGTTTGATGGAGGTATGGAGAGGCAACACAATGTCTTGTTGCTTGGGTTGTTCCTAGGAGAGCAAGGGCAGATTTGCTCTCACACTTTGTATGATGTTGCAGGAGAAGGAGATGGCACAATCTCCATGGTCTTTGGTTGGGAAGCACTTCCACCTTGGGAGGTATTCCATATTTATTGCAGCATTATTAGAGGAGTCTTTGACAAGGAGCATGTCAAAGAACAGAGTCTTGTACTGACAGGAACTCATTTGCATGAGCTCACAGCGTTGTCACCTTGGAGCAGAACATTATGGAGGAAGTATGCGCAACAGAGATATGGTGGATCTATAACCCATAGGTCCCAGGATCACTTCATATTTGGTACACAAAGAGGAGGTAATGATGATAGAGACATCTATGGCATATTCTTCTTGACTTGGGTTTCCAAGCATGGGGAGGCTTATCTTCTTGCAGCACATGGTTCATGCTTCTTCATAGCATGCCTAGACACTATGGAGGACTCATTCATGGACCCATATGCCATCTTACTTCCAGCTTATGGTCAGATCTGTATGGGAGGCTTGATTATGAGGGGGACACATGAGCTGAATGTGCCTTTGAGTATTTTCTGCACTTCATGTTCTAATAGGAGCATGGGAGGAGGCATGGCCACCACTACTACATATATGTTCTCTTTTGATGTGGGCCATGAGATCTATATTCATCCATTGTACAGCCATGGGCAAGTGTGTGGACCTATGTTGTTGTCATATTCAGCCATTTGCTATCCATTAGTAGATGTGTTGGATCTTGTACATCGCTTGCCATGTGATTCTCTGAGGTTGCAGTGGATGAGACTGCACTATGGTTTGTGTTGGGCCAGCTTGTTCTTCATCAATGGAGGAACCTTCTATGGTGGATTGTTTTTCACTTTGCCATTTGAGGGCAATGATTTTGCAGCCCAGGAACAGCATAGACTCTACACTTGTCATGAGTGGAGAGAAGGACAGCATGAGGTAAGCTATGATGCTTGCCAAGTTCATATTTTCAGCCCACCTTCATTACCAGAGCTCGAGGTGGAAGGAGATTTTTGGGAGTTGCCTTGTTGGGAGGTGGCTCATTTGGTCTGGATGATTGCTTGGAGATGGAGGATCCACAGGAGGGAGATATTCCTCATTATATTTTCGACTCCATGCCTTGATGGGAGAGAGATGATGAGCTGGTGCACAGCCGATGGGACAACTTACACCGCCATAGATGCAGAGCAGCAGCGGTCATGGTCTTCAGTCATAGCTAGAGGCAGTGAGCAGTCCGAGCCATGGGGCTTGTACGATTATTGGCCACAGTGGCGATGGGATCCTGGAGGACTATTGATTGGCTGGTACCATGAGAGGCCAGTTTGGGATCCTGGCATTGAGATGTCCCTTCATGCTCGTGGCAGATGCAGAGACAAGGTAGGAGGTTTCAAGTGGGACCTGTGGCCATTTTGCAAGATTTTACAGGGAGCATCACTGAGAGGGAAGACCCAAAGATTGCTTGAGAACAAGCAATTTTGCCGGACTTGAGGATGCACACTTGGGAGAGCGAGTGACGTTACACATCCATCACTTCGCTGCTTGAGGACAAGCACCGTTGTCGGAGATCAGATATTCCCAATTAGCTTTGCTAATTGAATATTTCATTTCTGTTTAATTTTGCCGCTTTAGTTAGAAATAATAAATAAAGTGAGAAATAAGAGGGGTCACCTCACTTTAGTCACCTCACTTTATAAATAAAGTGTTCTTTTCCTAGTTGATTGACGTTGTAACTTAAAGAGGGGGCCTTGGGGGTCCACACGTATATGAGGGGAGGCCTCACGCTGACCCAAGGGTAACTGCAAGGTGAAGGACGCAGTTAAGGCTTTGGAGGGAGTTTAGCATTATAAAAGGAGGGGTTCCCACTTCATTCTAGAAATCCAAGATTTGATTTTCTTATCATATTAGACTTTGTCTCGTTTCAAAGACGGCTGTTTAGTCTGGCTCTGTTGGAAGATCGTTTAGTGCACTAGGTGTCTCCGTCGAGATCTCACCCTCAGCCTCTGGGACTTTTGAGTGCCCAAGGTTTTTCTGGTTTCACCCTTAGCTTCGGGGGACTTCGAGTGCCCGCCCTAGCAAGGTTTTTCAGTAGCAAAGCAGCAGCATTTCTGAAGCACATCTGAGGAGGAGGAAAGCCCTCTTGTGGCTGCGCAGAGCAAGGGAAGGAAGGACGCTGAATCTTGAGGAGAAGGACGCTGTTTTATCTGAAGAGAGAGGACGCTGTTCCTTGCAGGAGGGGTAGGACGTTGTCCAAGGAGGACGCAGTTCCAGACTGGCAGAGAAAACGCTGTTTGAGGGGCAGGAGGACGCTGATCAAGCCCAGAGTGAGGACGCTGTCCATTCTTGGAGGTGAGGGTTGCAGATCTGAAGGTTTCTTGTCAGATCTAGCTTTGTGAAGGATAGATCTTGCAGATCTAGTCCTGTATGTTGCAGATCTAGCCTTGTATATTGCGGATCTAAGGGTTTTGCAGTAGATCCAGCTTGAGGAGTGACAGATCTGAGGAGTTATTGACAGATCTAGTCCAGATCTGAAGGGGAAACACCAGATCTAGCCCTAGAGGCTGTAGATCTGAGGAGATAGTTCCAGATCTAGTATAGATCTGAGGGTTTGGCACTGGCATTGCCTTGGAGGACGCGGATCGAAAGGGGAGGACGCAGCCAGGATAGGAGGCTTCCGATCCATCGTGGGATGTATCCCAGGAGCGCATTATTGTGAGAGGCCACAGCCGGAGTCCGTGATCCCGAGTGCCTTCATCTGGTCCGGGAGGGCTGGAGGGCTTGGTGCTTTATCCTGCTTTCATGTCACAACGTTGAGATGGGCCGCTTTTTCCATTTGAGAGGGTTTGGTGCCTTTCTCAAATTTCTGGGCCATACTTCCTATCTTCGGCTAGTTGTGAGTACCAGATTTGTCCTCGTTTATGAACACTCTTCGTTGAGAGGTCTCCACCGCTCAGTGGCAAGGATAGGTGCAATTTACTCGATTTATTGTACTTTCTCATGTACTTTCTGACACAAATGGCTCAGATTTGGGTGTTACATGTGTCATGATTCAGTGATCTGGTTCAGTTTATATCTGTATTAGTGCATTTCTGTTTATTACTGGTTATTTCCCTTTGGGGATATTACATTGTATTATTAAGCAATAACTGTTTCTAAATACCTCGTTGAATACCTCCAAGGGTTATTCAGTTACAAAGAGAAATTATGGTAGCAAGAAATTGTGAGTTTTACCTCACACAATCAGTTGAAAATCCAGTTGATCCAGACATTGGAAAGACTGCCTCTTTAGGTCTCTGCGCAGCCTCTGCGCAGTCACTGCGTAGGCACTGCGTCACACCAACAATAGATTGATCTAACTCCTGGAATCAGAGATCTGAGCTTCCTGGTCTCACACCCCGACTTTCGGCTTTTGGATCTGATCCGGAAGCTGAATCTTAGAAACCCTCTGAGCCTCTGCGCTACCCTGACTGGCTCTACATTGGCTCTACTAGACATCTTCTTGCCTCTCTGCTAATGATTCTCCGACTGAGAAAATATTTCTCTCCAGAAGCTACTCTGCCCCTCACTGCACTGAATAACTTAGATCTGATCTTCGTCTAAGACTGCTTTGTTAGAAGAATTTGATCTCAAGATTCACTCTGTGTGTCTCTTTCCAAATGACCTTCAAGACTTCCTTTATAGTCTTCTCGTTGGGAAATCAACAACCGAGATTAGATCTCTAATCAACAACTAAGATTATAACATGACTTGATCTCCGCCTTTTCTAGATTATTCTCACTCTGTTTTATTAATGTCCTTTAATTATTTAATTTCCCTAAGTTTAGACTTAGGGTCTCCATTAAAATAATTAATTATTTTAATAAAACATTAACTGAGTGGAATTTTCACAAACGGTTTCTGGGTTCTTTGGAATACCCATGTCTAATCCTCTCCACCAAAATTGGGGCTTAAAGCACTTTCCGATGCTACAAAAATCAACACTCCCTCTTAGCAAAGAAGGTGCTCTAACAATATGCTTGCTACATACTGCTCTATCCTTGAAGCATCCTCCATGCTGCTGAAGTCCATCAACCACTGCGCTGCTGCTGCCACTGTACTATTGCCCTTGACACTGCCACAGCCACTGCTACATCCGTACTACAACTCCCTTTCAAGTGCCACATCTGCTATGTTGCTAGTACTGCCACTGCTAACACTGTATTTGCACTGCAACTTAGCTGCTGAGAGAAACAACTGAACTCACCTAGAACTGAACAAGTGTTCAGTGGATGCACCTCGGTGATGAAGACTCTGACTGTTGGTAACTACTGCGTTGTCCCTCTGATGCATTGCACTACTGCCGCTCTGCACTGGAAACACGAATCTGTGCGTTGCACCCCTGTGCACTGTGCTGCCACTGCTACGCTGTTGCTGCTTTGCTCTGTGCTGCGCCAGAAATAGGCGTTGCTACCCACTGCACCATCATCTCTATCACTCCTCGGCTCTCACTGAAATCCTCCATCCTGCTACTGTTGATTATGGGCTCCCGTAGCAAGGTAATGATCCATGAGGTGGGCTCCTCAAGGATCCTGCCCAACTAAAGTTCAAGGTGAACTATAGTTCTATGTCACCCCACTTCTTACCAGGAGAAGCATGGGCACTCATAGCAAACTCATCCTTCTCGATCTTTGTGGCTGTAACTGTGAGATCATGCTTCTCATCCTTGTCCTTTTTCTTCAAAGGACACTGTGATGCAAAGTGGCCCATCTCACCACATCTGAATCATTTCACCTTCAAGACATCTCTTTTCTGTCTCTGTTGCCCTTGCTTCCCTTTCGATGTGAGGGCTGCATTCTCCTCCTCCAAAGTCTTCGATCTGATATCGTTGCTGCGGTCAAGCTTGCACTTGACTAGGTCTCTCAACTCTTCCTCCTGAAGTGCTACCCACATCTGCTCCCAACTAGGAAGCATAGCCCTGCCCAAAATACTTTGGACAAAAAATTTCCACTCCTCCGTGACTGCGTTAAGGGCCAACCTCACCATAGTTTATGCAGTTGGGGTGGATCCCACGGCTGCCAATTGGTCTCAAATCTCTTGAAGCCTCGTAAGGAACCAAGTAATGTGCTCCCCCTTCTGCATCTGGATCATGCGGAGCTTCTGGTCCAAGTACATCTTCCGCTGCTCAGAAGATCCTTCGTACAACAAAGACAAAGCTACCACATTTCCCTGGCAGTGTTCTTGCTAGCTAAATGTGATACTATGTGATTCTTGACACCATCAAGGATTAGCCTCACGCACTTTGCCATATCGGTCTTGTACTTCTTAAGTTGATTTGAATCTGTAGGTATAGCAATCACATTCACCACGAACGTCTTGAGATCGAATTCATCTAGAAGGAACTGAATCCTTTCCTTCCAGATTACATAGTTGGAGGAACCCTCCAACCGGTCCCGATCTCGAAGACCATGAGCTGCCATCTCAGCTGAACACTGTCAAACTTTTTTCTCTTTCTCCCCCTTTGCGCAGCGTAGGCAGGCTTACGCACTCCCTCTGGAGCTCGTAGATCTGCGGCCCTGATCTGCTGCTCAGATCTGGGAAAAATGTTGAATTCCTCGGCTAGGAAATCACTAAGGAAGAATTCGCCGCTATGTGCTTTTTCTTTCTTCTGACGCTTCTCTGCTCCGACAACCACCTACAGAAAAACTGCGTCCCTCTAGCTCTGCGCAACTCCCTCTACCTTGGAAAAATCTCGAACTGGAAGTCCTACCTCTCTATCGACTCAACTCAGAGAGAGACAACCTCAAGACTTCAACCCTCTTGGCTAGATCTGTGCAATCCCTCTGGGGATTCGATCTGCTGCTGCTGCAACAATTCGACCTTCACTTCAGATTCAGATCTGCTCTTACTGTTTCACATCAAATGCTCTGATACCATGTGAAAATTCCTAGATTTGAAAATCTAAGGAATCCTACTGTATCAACTGAGTGTACTTCTCCTATTAAGTACATTACATTTACATAATTAATTCAGATTTGAATTATTGAAGTAACTACTGAAGCAACCTACACTGAATAAATATGATTTTGAAACAAGGAAACTGAGCAAGAAATCAATCACACATAGGACACACTCCCCAGAAAAGTCCAATGCGGGAAAACCAGTGCAGCAGATCCGAGGGTTTGTATTACTAAGTAGTAGTTGTTTATGAATACATCGTTGAATACCTCTAAGGGTTATTCAATTACAAAGAGAAATACTGGCAGAAAGAAATTGTGAGTTTTACATCACACAATCACTGGAAAATCCAGCTGATCCGGACACAGGAAAGACTGCCTCTGGAGGTCTCTGTGCAACCTCTCCATAGTCACTACGTCACCTCCTCTAAGGACTACATCACCCCAACAATAGATCGATCTAACTCCCAGAATCACAGATCTGAGCCTCTCGGCCTCACACCCTCAACTTCCGGCTTCTGGATCTGATCCGATAGCTGAATCTCGAAAACCCTCTGAACCTCTGCGCAACCCTGACTGGCTCTGCGCTGGCTCTATGTCACCCTGACTGGCTTTGCTCTGGCTCTGCTGGGCGTCTTCCTGCCTCTCTTTGCTGATGGTTCTTTGGCTAAGAAAATCTCTCTCCGGAAGCTACTCTGCCCCTCACTGCACTGAATCACTTAGATCTGATCATCGTCCGAGCAATGCTTTGTCATAAGAATTCGATCTCAAGATTCACTCCGCGTGTCTCTTTCCAAATGACCCTTAAGCCTTCCTTTATAGTTTTCTCGTTGAGAAATGAACAACCGAGATTAAATCTCTAATAAACGGCTAAGATTATAACATGACACGATCTTCGCCTTTTCTAGATTATTCTCACCTGGTTTTATTAATGTCCTTTAATTATTTAATTTCCCTAAGTTTAGACTTAGTGTCTCCATTAAAATAATTAATTATTTTAATAAAACATTAACCGAGTGGAATTTTCACAAACGGTTTTTGCGTTCTTTGGAATACCCGTGTCTAAGCCTCTCCACCAAATTTGGGGCTTAGGGCACTTGTCGATGCTACAAAAATCAACAGTTAAAAGAATGAAAAAGCATAAGATGACCACAATGAAAGAAAAAGAAAAGTTAAAATGCAAAAGATGGCTGGGACATAAGTCAACACATGGGCAAAAGCCTAGCATGATCTTTACCCGCCTCGTTAGCTGTCACTCAATTTCCAAGCACTTGGTGCCCCATGTCATCAAAAGGAACCTTTGCATGTCCTAACCTTGATGAGCAAGAAATTGTCTCATCTTAAGGGGTAAAACAAATGCTACACAATAAAGAGCAAGCGTTGATGCTTGAGCTATAGACCAATAAAAAACATTATCAAAAAGAAGTAAAAGGTGCATTAGAGGGGTGGAAAAAGTAGGCCGAGAAGGTTATCTCATGCCTCCACCATTGCTTTCTCCATTACATCTATACACTCAGGATGTGGACTCTAATTAGCTGGCCCCCTGACCATGGCACTTGGCCATGAAGTCTTTCCCCTCCATTGCCATCTATTGTCACTAAATTTTATGGATTGAAGGTTGACCTTGGAAATGCCACCTCCTCTTGGGGGCTGGAAACACCTAATAGGGTTAACTACTTAGCTGCCCCTACAAAGGTAGGGAACACCTTTACGGGACTTGGTATAGTTAGATTTTTGAAGGTGATCCTTGTTTGCAGTATATTAATACGCCCTTAACATCTAAGTATGGCCCACTTAGATGCATTTGTGGTCTTAATCTCCAATAAATGGTGGCTTTCACTTGAGTTTGAGATGGTTTTGCTAGGCAGTCTAAAGTAGCTGAGGCCTTAAGGGCACCCTATGCCACATGATGCCCAGACCATTCTACACTTCTGTAGAGCATGATGATCATGCAAATGCAACACTTCCCCTATGCAGCAGAGCATTGGGCACTTTGATGATCTTAACAGTTGACGGATACCTCAAAGCACCCCCAAATGCCAGAACATTGAGCTTCTCTTGCTTGGCATGGAGGATTCTTGGTGATGTACCAGTGGACCCAACATTGCCCCAGGTTGGCCTTGACACTGCTTGGTGGGCATGCCTTGATCCAAAGCCCAGATTCTGATGGTTATTCCCTAGGATGATTAAGGAGGGCTTGTTGCACTTGATGGAGCCCCAACGTTGGAGAGAGAGCACACTAGGTTGTCGAGTTGGCACCCATAAAGATGATGCAAGTCACCCATAGCTAGATTTTGGACACATGGAGATGCTTTGAGGCTTAATTTGAGGACCTTCCCTCAAATTAAGGATGATCATGATGCTTGGAGACCTTTGTAGCCCTTCCAATGTATTTATGGAGCATTTTGAGCCCTAAAAGAGCATGATATCATCCTTTTAGAGGCTTATGGCTCGCAAGTGTGGGATTTTATTAGAATATTTTGTTATTGAGCAATTGGATTGTCTCGTAACCCAATTTTACTTTGTTTACTCAAAGTCAAACATGTTTTAGTGGCTTTTAGTCAATTATTAGAGGTGATCGACCTCATATAAATTGAGGATCACATCTTTCATTTGTTCATCAACACACTTGTGGATTTCAGCCTCTCTAGAAGAGCTTGACTTGCTTTGTTGTACTGCACTACTTGTGGATATGTGATTTTATGCGGATTTTGGCTATTAGAGACTAGCTTTTGTTGTGGAGACGTCATTTTGGGATTGAAAGAAGGCATGTTCTTGGATAAATTATGAGTGTTCGTTGAATATCTTTTATGGATTTGCGTGTAATGGAATGCTGCTAGGGTTTCTATTTTTCCTTATCAAATTGCTTATGTTTATTTGAAGTTCTTGGTAATTATTGCATGCTAGATATTTAATCCTTGAACTCCATAGAAAAGGTCCTAGTGACTCCTTTTCTACTGAATTCCCCCCTCATAAATTGATAGCTATGGTTAAGAAGTGAAAACTAGGGTTTCACCCCTTACTACCGTCAAAGATTTGATATTTCTATGGTTAAAGTTCCTAAGACTCCATCACCCTAGAAGGGAAAAGGCATAGACATCCCTCTTGATGGTCAAAAATTTGAAAAAATTATCTTTTTCCTCTCTTTCTTATCGTTTCAGCCCTTTAAGGCAAGCCACTAGGGCCTGTCTCAAGTCAACTTTGGAGCTGATTTGGCTTGTTTTTGCCTTGTATGACCTTGTTATATCAAAATCTAGCCATTTCCTTGGTGGAAATTGCCTAATTAGGCCTGATGTTGTAGAAAATCCACGAAATTCTGATATGCTAATATGAACAATCCGAAATAAAATTTCTTTTCATATAAACACAAAATTTTTCTACTAAACTTTGCAGTGGAATAGGAACATAAATAAATCATAGTCACACAACAACAAAACACAATATTTTTTCTAGGGAACCCAACTGGGAAAACCCGCTGCTTGTTTGAGAATTTTATTGATAGAAAAACTGAACAGTAGAATAATTGTTTCAATCAGAAAACACTGTTGTCTTCCTTGCTTGTCTAAAGCATGAATCTTTGCAAGACTGCTGATCTCTGCTGCCCTCTACCAATCTGTGCACAAGCTTCTTTTGCACACTCTTCCTCTCACAAGCTCACACATACAAACCTATGGAACGTTCTCACAAACCCGTGAACTCTATTGTCTTGTCTGACCAACTCGTGCTCACAAGACAATGATCAAATTGTGCCTTTCTTCCTCTTTTTAAAGCAATTTGAATGACTAAGTTTAGTGGATTTCTAATTAAGGAGTTTGCTTTTGTGATTGATTGAGTTAGCATGAGTTAACTACTCATGCAATTTGTCCTTTCTCAAATCAAGGACTTGAGACCAAAATACATGTATTTTTCCTCAATTAACTCGCACTAGAAGACTAATAACTCGATCTTCCACTTTAACACATCAATTAATTGCTTAAGTCCTCCTAACTTTTAGGAACTGATCCTAAATTATAAGAATTCATTCTAATTTATAGGGACTCATCCTAAATGTTAGGAATTCGTCCTAACTTCTAGGAATTAGCACCTAACTTATAGGAATTGGTTCCTAACTTTTAGGAACTCGAGCATGCTAAAGAAGAACTTGTTGTGGTCCCTTTGATTAAGGCACAAATCAAGGAATCCTTTCTTGCTATTATTTTCAACAAATGTCATCAACCCTAGGTAATTTAGGTCTCTTGAAACCCTAGTTCAGCAAAATGGCTCCAACCTAGGGCTACTTGAAGATTTGTCATTCCATTTGTTGATCATATCTTTGAAAGAAAACTTTTTGCTTGTGGTTGAATGCCTAGATGTACTATTGTTGAATCATATCTTGGAACCCTAGGATTCAAGTGCTATTTTCTAGGCTCCTTCCTAGGCACGTTGTTCCTTTACATGAAGAATTATGCCTTATTCCAAGTGGAAGGACCTTGATCAAGCGTCTTGTTACCCACCACCTGTGGGTAGTGTGTATAGGCAGATGGTCCTCAACCAACAACCATCAGCCCCTTGCAGCCACCAGATAGCTCAATGTGCCATTGTCCCTGCCACCCGTGCCAGCCATGTGGTCCCTCGACCACTTGTCATGAATGTATGTTCGAAGGTGGGCCTCTCGACCCCAAAGGTATGGATTTTTCTTTGGTATAATTGAGTAATTTTCCTTACTTGTCATGGGCACTTTTGGGCATGGATTGGTGGGGGGATTCGACATAAAGAGTGGGTCAGGTCTGTATTCTTGTCACCACTGCCCAATTTCATGGTTACCCTTGTATCCTAGTCCTGTGGGATCTCCTTTACTGGCCATTAGCTTTAGGGTTGGCACTGTTGAGATTTTGTATAGTTGGTGTAGCATCGAGTGTGCTCTAGCCCTGAAATTTTGTGGAGGGGCTAGGATACACTTGATCTCCAAAACCCAGAAAGTGTTTTGTGAAATTTCAGTTGGTGTTCAAGTTATTCAAATAATTGATTATTTTAATGGATTTCCTAGGTCTAAACTTAGGAAAATTAAATAATTAAAGTCCATTAATTAACACGTGCTGAAATGTTTTAAAAGACACAGATCAAGCAGCTCAGCTATTGATGAGTGTTTTAATCTCAATCGTTGAAGGGTTCAACAAAAAAGTATAAGAGAAAGGCTTGAGGGTCAGTTGGAGACATACACACAGTTGTAGAGCTGAGGAATAGATCTGGAATTCTAGGGCGAGTTTGCTAAGAATTTATGGAGGAATTTCCTACAGCGAGGGGTAGTATTGGCTAAGGGGATGATCTGATCCTAGAGCCAAGAGTTAGTAAGAGGCAGAGGAGCAGCAACAAAGACAACGCAGAAAAGTAGAGAAACAACTACGTAGGTGTTGCGTAGCTGCTACGCAAGAGCTACGTAGGACAACGCAGAGGCTCCATGGGGCTTCAGAAGTTACGCAGAGAGTCTCCAGGGCCAGCATAAGGCTTGTGTCACCCTCTCAGGGGTTACACAGTCCCTCTCTGGGCAGCGCAGTGGCATTCTGAGGCTAGCAGGGCTGACGCTGGGGCTTCAAGGGCAGCGCAGAGGGTTTCTAGGGCTATATCCGGGTTGAGTCTTGTAAATCCCGTTTGAGGGTGTGGATCAGTTAGATATTTGGCACTAGAACATCAGGTTAGCTGCAAATTTGATTTCTTTTATTCTTTGTCGTGTTTTTCCAGATCTGGAACCCAGATTTACTGTACTCAGAATCTACTTAATAAATAAACCTCATATATGCTGCATTGGTTTTCCCACTTTGGGTTTTTCTGGGGACTTGTCTCCAAAAATCCATGTGTCAATTTGTTGTATGAGCGTATTATTCAGTAAATGATCTGCATGTGTAGGATGTAGTTGTGTTTATTTCGGTATTTTCTGAATCTAATTTCTGAAAATAACTTGTATCAATCTAAATCAAGTAGGAGAAATAAACCAAGATACTTTAGTAGAATTTTCACATGGTATCAGAGCGATAGTGGATCCAGTTGAATCTCCAACAATCAGCTGAAGATTTTTTTTTTGCATAGTGGCAGAAGAAGCAACAGATCCAGAAAGGGCATCTTGACAACAGGAGAACACAGATCCAGAAGAGGACAACGATGAAGCTGCAGAAGGCCATCAGGCTTATGCAGACCCTTCCCAGGGCAGCGTAAGGACTCCGTCACCCAGTCTAGGGTTACACAATCCACTTCTGAGAAGTGCTGAGGCTACGCTGGGCCAGTCAATGAGACGCAGTCCAGTCATTTCTCTAGTTGCTCCATAGGGAGAAGAAGTATTGTTTTTGTCAGATCTGAGCAAGATGGCTCGATATGCACTGAGGGATCAAGGTAGATTGGACGACATGTCCAACTATGTTATCTGGAGGGCCAGAATCCTTTCAATTCTGGATGAGTATGGTCTCAAAGATCATGTAGAGAAGGTTCTTGCTATACCAACCGATGCAGATCCTCTAAAGAAGTATGAAAAGAATCGAGCGCAGACCAAGCGTTTGATCATAGACGGAGTCAAGGACCACGTTATTCCTCATATTGCTGGTAATACTACAACAAATGACATGTGGGTAGCCTTGGACACGATGTACCAAGGAGGCTCGGTCCAAAGAAGAATGCTTCTGGAGAACCAGATGGAGTTTTTCCAAATGATGAAGGATGAAGAGATAGATCCATTCCTCTTCAGGCTTCAAGCCATCCGAGATCAGCTGGTTGGCATTGGTGCTACTCCAGATGAGGGGCTCTTAGTGAGGATTGCTCTGAATGCAGTTTCGGAAGATTGGGAAACGTTTGTCCAGAGCATTCTGGGAAGGGCAGCATTACCATATTGGGCTGACATGTGGGCTATCCTCCGCCAAGAGGAGATCAGGAGGGTCACCAAGTGGCAAAATATCAGTGGAGGAAGCAGAAAGGCCAAAGTCAAGGAGGAGGAGGAGGATGCAGCCCTTGCATCAAGGGAAGAGAAACAACAAGGGAAGAAGAAGAATGACCTTTCCAAGGTCCAGTGCTTTAACAGTGGTGATCTTGGACATTTCGCCAGTAGTTGTCCTAAGAAGAAGGACAAAGGATCTTCTGATTCGAAGGTTGCAGCTGCGAAGGATGATGGCTCTAATGATGATGCAGCCATGAGTACTAATGTGCCTCGAGAGAAGAGGTGGGGAGACATGGATCTGTAGAGCATCTACAGACAATTGCGAGGTCCTTGAGTCAACCCTACTCTTGGATCACATATGAGCTACGGGAGCCTTAAGATGGTAAAAAGATGAGTCGGGAGATGGTTGCAGAAAGTCACATTGAAGCAGAAGAGGGAGCTGAAGAGCTGAAAAGGGAGCAGCGTAATGCAGAGGTAGCAGTAGCGTGAAGGCAACAACGCAGAGGGACTGATGGGACTTCAGCAGCGTAGAGAAGCTGTGCTCACGCAGTGCAGTGTCGCAGCATAATAGTTCCTCCAAGAGGAAAACGTAAATCAACATCCAGGTAGCTTCAGTGATGGAAGGCAACCTGAATTATTTGTCAAAATAGTTGGGCAGAAGTCTTTAAGTTGCTTACTTCTCAACAACTGAGTTGCAGTGCAGCAGTTAGTAGTGGCAGTGCTATGGGCAGCATGATTCAACAATTCGAGAGGGAGTTGCAGTACAGATGTGGCAGTGGCATGGGCAGCAGTATAGAGAGCAACAATGCAGTGGATGAAGGGCAACAAGCCAAGCATCAACAACACAAAATCTAGCTTCAAAATCTTGTAGTGCATGGTGTGGATGCATTACTAGAATACACTTGCTAGAGCACACTCCATGCTAAGAGGGAGTGTTGAGATTTTGTATAGTTGGTGTAGCATCGGGTGTGCTCTACCCCTGAAATTTTGTGGAGGGGCTAGGACACACTTGATCTCCAAAACCCAGAAAGTGTTTGTGAAATTTCAGTTGGTGTTCAAGTTATTCAAATAATTAATTATTAATTAAATAATTAAAGTGAATTAATTAACACATGTGCTGAAATGTTCTAAAAGACACAGATCAAATAGTCTTTTAATCTCAGTCGTTGATGAGTGTTTTAATCTCGGCCGTTGAAGGGATCAATGAAAAAGTATAAGAGAAAGGATTGAGGGTCAATTGGAGACATACACACAGTTGCAGAGCTGAGGAATAGATTTGGAATTCTAGGGCGAGTTTGCTAAGAATTTCTGGAGGAATTTAGCGAGGGGTAGTATTGGCTGAGGGGATAATCTGATCCCAGAGCCAAGAGTCAATAAGAGGTAGAGGAGCAGCAACAAGGACAGCGCAGAGAAGCAGAGCAACGGACGCAGTTGCTACGGAGGATAGCTCAAAGGCTCTAGGGGGCTTCAGAAGTTATGCAGAGGGTCTCCAGGGCTAGCGTAAGGCCTGCATCCCCCTTCTAGGGGTTACGCAGTCCCTTTATGGGCAGTACAGTGGCATTCTGAGGCTAGCATGGCTAACGATGGGGCTTTAGGGGCAGTGCTGAGGGTTTCTAGGGCCAGATCTGGGCTGAGTCTTGTAAATACTGTTTGAGGGTGTGGATCAGTCAGATATTTGGCACTAGAACATCAAGTTAGTTGCAAATTAGATTTCTTTAATTCTCTATCAGGTTTTTCCAGATATGGAACCCAGATTTACTGTACTCATAATCTACTTAATAAATAAACCCTCATTTCTGTTGCACCGGTTTTCCAGCTTTGGGTTTTTCCGGGGACTTATGTCCAAAAATCCATGTGTCACTTTGTTGTATGAGCATATTATTCAATAAATGATCTGCAAGTGTAGGCTGTAGTTGTGTTTATTTTGGTATTTTCTGAATCTAATTTCTGAAAATAGCTTGTATCAATCTAAATCAAGTAGGAGAAATAAGCCAAGATACTGCAGTAGAATTTTCACAGGCACTACATGAGAAATCTCGATTTCGGTTGCATGGTCTTGCTTCCCAGCACCACTTACATCACTCCCCTTCTACTCATTTCAGCCCCATTCATCTCTCCTCCCATCCGGGTCCACAAGTGTCCAGTGGGTCCACATAGGGTTAGCCTCCCCCTCCCCTTGTCCACACCTTGGGTCGGGCCTGGAACGATGCCTTGGAGGTTGATGCAACTAAAAAGAAAAGAAAAAGCATAATTTGGCCACTCTTAAGAGGAAATGTACAAGAGGATGCAAAAGATGGTCGGAACTCGGGACATACAAATTTAACACGTGGGCAAAAGTCGAACATGAGATGTACCCCTTATCCATGGCCATCACCCTGGTTCCTATGGGCCCTAGATGAGCCCCCTTTATCATTAAGGAACCCATGATTGTCCCAACCCCTGGCGGGCAATGAACTGCCCCACCTTAAGGGGGGGTATCCACTGCTACATATTACACATCATGCTGTCATCCCCTGAAGCCCTGAGTAGTTATGAAGAAAAATCAATCAAAGGAAAAAAGACATATTAAGAAGGGTGGAAAAACAAAGGCCGAGGTAACTCATGTACCGCGATTTTCTCCCTCTAACACTTATAAACCCAGGTGTGGGCTTCCCTCATTATAGCTACTGTTGTACCATGACATGTGGTCTGGATAATTCCCCTGATCCCCACTCCGCTCCATTACTATATCATTTGCCACCTATCATTTGAGGGATGTACCATGGACATGTCACCCCTTTTAGAGGTTGAAACCAATTAATAGGGTACTTGATTAACCTCCTTCTTGAGCTTGGAGACATTTGTACATGCCAAAGCCCATTATGGAAGGGCATGCCACCATGAAGTGCCCCATTGATTCCATGACTTGTAAGCTTTATTACTTGACTATTTTGATGATTTGTTGTATTGGAGGGTGAGGGGATGCATTGGATCTTATGCAGGATTGTAGGGCTCTCCATTTGGGGCTTTGTCTCCCTATACATGGTCCTAGCCTTCCAGAAGGCCACATTGGCACTTGTAGGGTGAGCGTTGAGAGCCATGGGCGTCCACCATAGCATAGATTACTTCATGGATCCCAAACAACACTCATTGTGATCTGGATTTATGCAAGAACGCAACAGAATACACATATAACCATAAATACAAAGATGCAGCGGAACTAACACTTCATTTAATTAATACCAAAGAACTAAAATTTGTTTACAGACGGAATGGAAATAAACTAGCTAGGGCACTAGTAGCTTATCTCTGAGAAGAGATGTGGTGGCTACAAGCCTTTGAACTGTGTTACAATGAGGCTCGAGGGCCTATTTACTATTGAGAAACAATGGAAAACCCTAAACATCCAAAAACCTAACCCTAGGAGATGAAGCGCGAAAACTATGGGCCCCGTTTGGGTAAATTGGTACATCAACTTCCTGCGGACGTAACTTTGGCATACGATCTCTGTTTGACGCGCTCAATACCTCGTTAGAAAGATCTATCCGAGGACTACAACTTTTGAGTGAGCAACATCGGTCCATGGACCGATGACCAATGTTGCTCCCGGTTTTCCCAAAAAACGTTGTTTAGAGCTTCAAAACAACTCCGGAAGTTCAGTACCTGAAAAACTACTAAAAATAGTAAATTGTGCTATAATTAAGGAAACTGAAAAACTGAAGGAAACGCCCCAAGTGGAATAGGCTGGTGGCCACCAATATCCACCTGGATCATTCCTCCCCCCTTAGGAAGAAATGGTCCCCATTGCATTGAGTTCCTCCATGAGATGAGGAACCTTCTGCTGAACTTGGTCCCTAGTGAACCACTTGCCTTGGTGCTGGAGTTGGCTAGCTTTGACAACCTAATATAGTTGGATCTTCTGTTGGCGAGTGTTCTTGATTTGCATGTCCATGATACAATCTGTGGTGGTCTATTCCATACAGTCTGGGTTTAAGTCTGTTGGTGTGAGTTGTTCTGCAATGTTGGAGGTGTCTAGTAGAGGTGGGAAGTAGGGCCGAAGGCGGTCCACATTGAATACTGGGTGCAGACCAAGGAATGGTGGAATACTGAGCTCGAAAGCATTGGTCCCTACAACCTTGGTGATGGTGTATGGCCCATATCGGAGCGGGCGAAGTTTGTGGTGAGGTCCAGTGAGGCGCTCCTGCAAATGTAGCCACACTTTGTCACCCACCTGGAAGTTGTGTGGTACTTGATGTTGATCATGTCATTGCTTGTACTTAAGCATTGGCTCTGTCCAATATGTCATGAACCTGTTGGCGGATGTGCTGAATGCGCTCGATGAAGCTGTTCGCTTTGTCAACTTTAGACTGGACATGAGTCGAATCAGCCTGAGTAGCTGCAAATGGCATGGCTACGTCAATGGGACATAGTGGCTAGAATCCCAAGCCCAGCTGAAAGGGGCTGTGGCAAGTTGAGCTGTTGAGAGCCCGGTTATAACTGTGTTGTACATAGGGGAGGCTCCCATCCCATGTGCGTGGATGCTTTGAATTGTACATGCGCAGAATGTTTATAATCATCCTGTTGACGACCTATGTTTGGCCATCAGCTTGGGGATGGAAAGCTGTGGACTTGGTGAGCTTGGTATCCAACATCAACCAGAGGCTGGACCAAAATGTGCTGAGGAACCTACTATCCCAATCTGATATGATAGACTGTGGGATCCCAAAGTACACCCACACTCGTTCAAAGAAGAGTTTAGCAGTGGCTTCTGCTGTGATATTCTTCTTGCAGGTCGCCATAATGGCCATCTTCGAGAATCTGTCGATGACCACAAAAACACAGTCATTTACCTGCTTAGTAGAAGGAAGGCCCGACATGTAATCCATGGAGATGGATTCCCAAGGTCGACTAGGGGTAGGTAGCGGAGTATAAAGGCCTTGCTTCTTGATGGTCGGTTTGGCAATGGCGCAAGCAGTGCAGGATCTGATGTACTTTCTGACATCCTGTCGAAGGTTCGGCCAATAGAATTACTTCTACAATATTGCCACTGTTTTCTCGACCTCGAATTGCCCCGTGACTCGACTGTAGTGTGCTTCCCAACTCATCTTGGCACGCTCGCTTGAAGGAACACAAAGGTGTCCCAGGTGACATAGAAGTGCATCGTAGAGGTGAAAATTTGGAACTTGTGCACCCTCCAAGAGTGTCTTGTATGTGTGGCTGAATTCTGGATTGCTCTTGTAGAGAAGCGGCCAATCATAAGTCTCATGCCCACAAGTGTTGAGAACGGTGGTTAGTGCCACGATCGATGGTCAACTGAGGCAGTCTGCAACATTATTGGTGTTGCCCTTCTTGTACTTGATGTTCAAATGAAACTGTTGTAGATATGTGGACCACTTCTGATGGCGATTGTTCTACAACTTCCCTTGTGTGTGTATGAACTGCAGGGGTCGGTGGTCTGTGTGGATGATCGTTAACTTCCCCAAAATGTAATGCTTCCATTGTCGACAAGCCTACACAATGGAATGCATTTCTTTGTCATAAATGGAATACTTGCGGATTGTGTCGGACAATGTCTCATTGTGATATGCCACTGAATGCCCTTGTTGAGTAAGAACTGCCCCAATAGCATAGTTAGAGGCATCTACCTTGATCTCAAATGGTTGTTGCAAGTCTGGTAATGTGAGAACTGGGGCAAAGCAGAGGCGATTTTTCAATTCTACGAACGCCTTCTGTTGAGATTCCGACCAAAAGAATTTTTCTTTCGCTCCTCCCTTGGTGACTTGACTCAAGGGCCAAGTGATATGAGAGAATACCAACACGAACTTGCGGTAGAGATTAGTAAGACCTAGAAAGTTGCAAAGATCTGTCAGAGTGGTTGGGGCTGGCCAATCCCGAATGACTTGGATCTTGGTTGGATCCACTACACCTTCTGTTCATCAATAATGTATCCCAGATACTGAACCTGGGTCATGCCAAAAGTGGAATTCTCCAAATTGGCACACAACTTGTGTTGCTGCAGTGTTTGGAGGACCCGTCGGATGTGGTGGAGGTGCTCTTCCCAAGTTTGGATGAAGATCAGAATGTCATCCAGGTACACTACTACAAATGAGTTGGTGAATGGGCGCAATATGTCCTCCATCAACCTCATGAAGGTTGCAGGAGCAATTGTCAACCTGAAAGGGATGACCAACCATTCAAAAAGGCCCTCCTTGGCTTTGAAGGTAGTCTTCCACACATCGGAGGGTTCGATTGGTACTTGGTGATACCCGGACTTTAAGTCGATCTTGCTGAAATATTTTGCCCCATTGAGTTGGTCCAGAAGGTCATCAATCCGAGGGATTGAGTACCTATTCCGTACAGTGATCTTGTTCAACCCTCGATAGTCAATATAGAGTCTCAAAGTCCCATCCTTTGTACCAACACGATCGGGCTCCCACAGGACGATGAACTCGACCGGATGTGACCTTTCTGCCGCAACTTCTGAATCTGCCTCTTGATTTCATCGTTCTTGAGAATAGAGCGCTGATAGATCAGTCCATTGGGCAGCGACGCACCTGTGGTCAGATCAATGGGGTGCTTGACCTGACAATGTAGAGGCACCCCTGTGGGTGAGGTGAAGATGTCCCCGTACTCCTCCACGACTTTGTCCATTTGTTGTTGTCGTGTGGAGGAGCCCTGTCTGGAGGTTGTGGCCACAATATTCTTCTTGCCCTGGGGGCGGATCATCAAGAAAACAAATTTTCCGGTTTTGGAAATGAGCTTACTGCATTGTTTTGCAGTGACCAAAGAGATAGCAACAGGCGGTGGTACTTCTGGTATCCTGTACAACTTATTGCCCAAAGTAACAATAACAGCGCGAGGTCAAGACTCATATATAGCATGTCGCTTCCACGAGTATGGTTGGCCTAATAATACATCACAAACATCAAGAGGAGCAATGTCACATAATACCTCATCCGTGAAGGGCTTGATGCTGTAGGGAAGGCGACACTGATGGCTGACGTGGGGATCCCGTCCTTGGTGAAGCCACCCGATGGTGTATAGATGTGGGTGTGCTGTGGTCAACAAGTCCAATGGCTTCACAACCTCTGCCGAAATGAGGTTCTTTTGGCTCCCACTTTCAACAATGAACTGTAGTGGGGAACCCTTTACCCACATCTAGGAGTGGAAGAGATGCTCCTCCTCCTCTGGATCTTCCAGTTCCTCCTTCCGGATCTTTCCAGTGGCAACGGTCGCGTTGGGCTCCGCATCAATAATCTCTTTCCCTTTGTCATTCCCCCTGTCGAGTTCTGATTCAGAGTCAGAGCATGCACCTGATTCAGAAGCCCTCATCTCGGCCACCAACGACTGCTTGGCTCGACACTCACTTGTGTTGTGAGTGGAGCTCTTACGAAACTCACACCACTTTCCCGTGTCCTTCTTTGGCTTCGCGGTGTTGTTCTTTGCTTACGGCTTTGGCAGTCTTGGGCCACCATGCCTTGGCTTTGTCCTTTGTTCTGCGGTTTGGGGGTACCTTTCACTTGCTTTTGATTCGCCGATCCAAAGTCTCGTTTCTTCTGTTTGAATTTCTGCGCAATCTTGGTAGCATACGGGTATGCCATACCAAGTGAGGAGATGTCAAGGAACTCCATTTCCTCCTGAATATATTTGTGTAGACAATTGCGGTACTTTAGCACCAAATGTTTCTCCGAATCTTTGATACCCAACTTTGTGCGCAGGGTATGGAATAGATTCCTCAGTTCATGCACATCTTGATCCCTTTGCTGCCGCAGCGTAGTCCATTGTATGTACTTGTCCTCATAGCTCCCCACGAGATAGTATTGTTCCTTGATGGCGTCTCAGAAATAATTCTAGGTGGGTACGACTGAGAACAGATGGGGTTCCGTCTCGTTCTTTTTCTCACAGTATGTTTCCCACCAGTCCTTTACATGGGGGGTAACTTTGAGGAGTGCAAAAATAATCTTCTCCTGGTTGGAAAAGTCATGAACCGAGAAATATCCTTCTAATAGATTCAACCATCTATCTATGGCGTCTGCTTCTATTTGGCCCTCAAATATGGGAATGTCAAAGTTTACTTGTACCTTAAAGGGAGTCGCGCCTCCAGAGTGGCTGCTGGATGCAGATGCACCGCCAGTGGGCAGTCGTTGAAGGATTTGGGCAAAGTTATCCATCATCGCGTTCCTTTGTTTTCGAGGACCTCCTCGAGCAATATTTTGATAGGATCTCTTGCTCCCTCATCTTTCTTTTCGTCCCCCATGGGCGACCGCTGGGGTTTGCGAGGCTGAACTTGCAAAGGTTCAACCAGATCGAGCCCTAACTCCTTATACCTCGGCCTCGTTGGGGACATGCAAAGAAGGATCGAGAAAGAGCAAACTGCTCTGAGACCACTGATCTGGATTTATGCAGGAACGCAATAGAATACACATATAACCATAAATACAAAGATGCAGCAGAACTAACACTTCATTTTATTAATACCAAAGAACTGAAATTTGTTTACAGACAGAATGGAAATAAACTAGCTACGACGCTGGTAGCTTATCTCTGAGAAGAGATGTGGTGGCTACATGCCTTTGAGTTGTGTTACAATGAGGCTCAAGGGCCTATTTATTATTGAGAAACATTGGAAAACCCTAAACATCCAAAAACCTAACCCTAGGAGATGAAGCGCCAAAACTACGGGCCCCGTTTGGGTAAATTGGTACATCAACTTCCCGGGGACGTAACTTTGGCATACGATCTCCGTTTGACACGCTCAATACCTCGTTAGAAACATCTATCCGAGGACTACAAATTTTAAGTGAGCAACATCGGTCCATGGACCCATGTTGCAACATCGGTCCATGGACCCATGTTGCTCTCGATTTTCCCAAAAAACGTCATTTAGGGCCTCAAAATGGCTCCGGAAGTTCAGGACCCGAAAAAATACTAAAAATAGTAAACCGTGCTATAATTAAGGAAACTGAAAAACTGAAGGAAACAATGGTGGGGCCCCAAGTGGAATAGGTGGGTGGCCACCAATATCCACCTGGATCACATTGATTGCTTGTGTTCCATCTTTTTGGATGAGGATGATGCACCTGGTTCACCATTCCCAACTGACTCCACACTTGCACCATACACTTGGCAGATGTTCTAGAGTCCAAACAATGTCTCCCGTTGTAGAGGGAGGGCTTATATCTTCATCCCAGCCCTTACTGATGGTCTAGAGGCATTTTCGATGCACTTGGAGACCCATGAGGATGTCCTTGTGCCCACACACCCACTTGGGGGCACCACTAGTTCTTGCTTGGAAAACAAGGGGCCAACCCTTTGTCCACTATGTTTGGAGTCCATTTCTGTTGATTTAGTCGCATTGGAAAGTGTTCCAAGTCTCATATTTTGGGAAGAGGTTTGGACATCAATATTCCAGAGAAACCAGAAACCTTTTGTGGAAATTCCACTCGGATTATGCTTTATTAAAATAATTAATTATTTTAAAGTGATCTCTAAGTCTAAACTTAGGGAAATTAAATAATTAAAGGGTATTAATAAAGCAGAGTGTGAATCTTCTAGAAAACAAAGATCAAGTCATCTTTTAATCCGAGCCATTAATTAGAGATCTAATCTGGGTCGTTGATTCATCAGCGAGAAGACTATAAGAGAAGGCTTGAGGGTCATTTGGAAAGCAAGTCTGGCACACTCTCAGTACTCGAAGGAAATTGATTCTGAAGTAAGAGAATTCGATTTCAGAGGGTGAGGATGTAGAGGCGGAGTTGCAGAGACAGGAGCAAGGGGAAGTCAACAGAGGAAGAAGAAGGCAGAAAGAGGATGCAGAGGGGCAGCGACAACACTGGTCCGCCATGCAGAGTGATGCAGTCTAGCGTAGTGACTGTGCAGAAGGCCACACAATGTGACGCAGAAGAAGCAAGGGTGCCTCCAGTTTGTCAGAAATTCTTCCGAAGGGTTCGAAAAAATTCTCAGGTGTGTGCTAGACATCTACTCGTCATATTTTCTGTAAATGATTTCCACTACTGAAGAATAATATAAACCTTCATCTGCTGCACCTGTTTTCCCACATTGGGTTTTTCTGGGGATAATTGTCCAAAAATATCTTTGTTCATATGATTGTTTCTATTGTTTTATATGTGTTCTATTTGTTCCTTTGCTTTTGATTAAGTGAATACTGTAGTTGTGTTTATTTCAGAATTTACTGAAGAATCTATAAATAACTTATCATAAATAAGTAGGTGAAATAAATCAATCTGCAGTAGTATTTCAGATTGAAAATTTCACATGGTATCAGAGCAAAAGACGAGAGACAGAAGAGGAGGTTCTGCAATGGAACTAAGATCCAACATTAATATAGTATCAGCGCGGAATGGTTCACGCAGTCCTCCAGAACGCATGGAGAAACAGAGGGATCATGACATTTCAGTTCTGGCATCTAGACTAGAAGAGGATTTCGCTTGTGTCAAGCACGACCTCTCCAAGGGTTTGGTATATTAACAGTGGAGCATCTGCTCACATGACGGGAGTTCAAGAATGATTCTTGAGCTACCAGGAAGAGAAAATGAATTTTCAAATCACGATGGGAATTCTTGAGCTACCAGGAAGAGCAGATGAATTTTCAAATCACGATGGGAAACAAGGCCAAGTGTACCCCCATTGGAAGATGAACCATAATATTTCAAACAGAAGCTGGTAACAAGCTTCGGGCCACCAACGTACTGCTTGTACCGGGATTGGGGATGCATTGGCTCTCAGTGTCTCAACTTTAGAACAAGGGTTACGATGTATACTTTATTGGCAACAAAGTTTATGTCAAACACCCTAGTTGGAAAAGGAAGGCACAAATTGGAATAAGGAGCCATAAACTGTATAAGTTACAGCTCGAGTCTCCAATGGCACTGATAGGCTGTACGGATGAAAGGGACTTGAATGAATTATGGCACAGAAGAATGGGGCATCTACATCATGGAGCCTTGAAGATCCTGAAGAAGACTGTCAAGGGAGCTCCAGAACTTAGCACAAGGAAAGATGATGTTTGCAGGGGGTGCGTACTAGGGAAGTATGCCAAGGCAACATTTCCATGAAGCAACAATAGGGCCAAGAGTGTGTTGGATTTGATACACTCAGACATCTACGGACCAATGTCCACGAATGCTGTCAGTGGTGCAAAGTATTTTGTCACTTTTATTGATGACCATTCCCAGAAGACATGGATCTACTTTCTAAAGACCAAAGATGAGGTCTTTGAGTGATTCAAGGAATTCAAGGTTTTGGTAGAAAATTTAACCGGAAAGCGGATCAATAAATTGCGATCAGATAATGGTGGAGAATATATTGATAAAGACTTCACAAGTTTCTACGCAAAGGAAGGCATCAAGAGAGAATGACAACTCCATACAATCCGGAGCAGAATAGAGTTGCAGAAAGAAAGAATAGGACCATTGTGGAAGCTGCGAGGGCAATGCTGTATGATCAAGAAATGCCCAAATTTTTGTGGGTTGAAGCTTGCAATACAACAGTGGATGTGCAAACAGGGTGCTTCATAGAGCATTGGGTAGAGTTACTCCTAAGAGTGTGTTCACTGGCAGTAAGCCTGAGGTGAGCCACTTCAGGATATTTGGTAGTAGAGCATATTGCCACGTACCCATTGAGAAGAGGATGAAATTAGATCAGACTGCATAGAAGGGATACCTTGTGGGATATAGCGAAAATGCGAAGGCATATTGCATCTATATTCATGAGAACAGGAAGATCATAGTAAGATAGGATGTGAAATTCATGGAGGAGAGAGCCTTCAGGAGATCTCGGGAAATTTCTACAGATACATAGTTTGAGGAGGATTCGCTAGTACAACAACAACGACCTATAGAAGATGGCTTTGGTGCCTCTCCATGGCACAAGGATTCTGAGGAAATTTCTTCCGAGGAAGTGCAAGAAGGAGAGTAGGTAAATCCACCCACCACTAGTGGAAGGACGAGAAAAAAACTCAAACAGACTCTGAGGGATGCAGAGGAATTTATTGAAGCCCCTAGAAATGTGAAGAGGGTACGCAGGCAACCAAATAGGTACCAGACACTGGTAGCACAGGTTGGAGAACCCTCTAGTTTTTGAGAGGCAAGTCAACATCAGGTGTGGGTAAATGCTATGGCGGAGGAGTACAACTCCATCATGACAAATGATGTATGGGAAGTAGTCCCTAGACCTCAGAACATATCAGTTGTAGGATCAAGGTGGATCTACAAGATCAAGTATACTGCAGATGGTAGCATAGAGAAGTTCAAAGCCAGGTTTGTGGCTAAGGGGTATGCACAGAAGGAAGGAATCGATTATGAAGAAACCTTCGCCCCTGTAGCTCGGTACACTTCGATCAAATCTGTCATCTCTCTTGCAATGCAGATGGGATAGGAAATTCACCAGATGGATGTCAAGACACCGTTCTTGAATGGGGTGATAGAAGAGGAAGTGTACATAGAACAACTAGAGGGCTTTGAGACGCATGAGCAAAAAAATCATGTATGCAGGTTTAAGAAAGCCTTGTACGGGCTGAAGCAAGCCACTAGAGCATGTTATGGGCGAATTGATAGCTACCTGCAGAAGATGGAATTTGTCAAGAGTGACGTAGATCCCAACCTCTACTATCTAAGAGTAGGGGATGAGCCGCTAATTCTGGTATTATATGTAGATGATCTGTTCTTGACTCTATCATCTAAGATCATCAAATACTGCAAGGAAAATCTGGCTACCAAATTTGACATGAAGGATCTGGGGCAGATGCACTATTTTCTTGGTTTGGAGGTTTGGCAGCAGAAGGGAGAAATCTTCCTTGGGCAAGGAAGATATACTACAGAGATCCTGAAGAGATTTCAAATGGAGGACTGTAGACCCATGGCTACGCCAATGATTACAAACTGGAAGGAGATAGACACGTCCGAGGATGATGAGGTTGACCCTACCTTGTATAGGCAACTCATAGGATCATTGATGTACCTGGTCAACACTAGACCAGACATCTATTATGCCATGAATACCCTCAGTCAGTTCATGGTAGAACCAAGGAGGGCTCACTAGGCAGTAGTCAAATATGTTCTCAGATACTTGAAGGGGACAGTCGAGTATGGGTTGAAGTACACCAAGGGCAATGAAATCCAGTTGAGTGGGTTCACTGACACAGATTGGGTTGCAAGCCCAGTGGATCGGAAAAGTACCAGTGGGTATTGTTTCAATCTCGGATCAGGAATGGCTTCCTGGTGCAGTAGGAAATAGAAATTTGTGGCACTGAGTTCAGCCGAGGCTGAATATATGGCCGCTAGCACAGCTCCGTGTGAGGCCATATGGCTTTGTAAGTTGCTCATGAACTTGCTCAAGAAGAGGATGAAATCGACTAGAATTTTATGTGATAATCAGAGTTGCATCAAGCTCTCTGAGAATCCTGTGTTTCATGACCGGTTGAAGCATATTGACATAAGGTGCCACTTTATCAGAGACTATGTGCCACTTTATCAGAGACTATGTCCAACGAGGAGTTGTACAGTTGAAGTACATTCCTACAAGAGAACAGGTGGCAGATATCCTCACAAAAGCTCTGGGTAAGATTGAGTTTACTTACTTCAAGGAAAAGATGGGGATGGTTGAGAACCCATTCCAGTAGAGGAATGGGAGGACTTGAGATTCAAAGGGAGCCGCAGTATGGATGAGGCAGTGGTAGAGATGGTGTCACAAGCAGCAGTACAGAGGGTAGCAACGATGAGACGAGCGGCAACAACCAAGACATTAACAACGCAGTAGATGCTTCAGGTCAGAGCAGATACAGTCGGTACTTTGCTTGAACACTTTCCTCGCTAAGAGGGAGTGTTGATTTAGTAGCATTGAAAAGTGTTCCAAGTCTCATATTTTGGGAAGAGGCTTGGACATCAGTATTCTAGAGAACCCAAAAATCGTTTGTGGAAATTCCACTCAGATCATGCTTTATTAAAATAATTAATTATTTTAAAGGGATCCCTAAGTCTAAGCTTAGGGAAATTAAATAATTAAAGGGTATTAATAAAGCAGAGTGTTATTAATAAAGCAGAGTGTGAATCTTTTAGAAAACAAAGATCAAGTCATCTTTTAATTTGAGCCATTGATTAGAGATCTAATTTGGGCCGTTTATTCATCAGCGAGAAGACTATAAGAGAAGGC
The DNA here is from genome assembly GCA_034641835.2 of Pinus albicaulis. Classification (NCBI taxonomy): domain Eukaryota; kingdom Viridiplantae; phylum Streptophyta; class Pinopsida; order Pinales; family Pinaceae; genus Pinus; species Pinus albicaulis. Next base: position 1,227,182,601 of record CM076584.1, on the reverse strand, counting down.
TTGAGGGTCATTTGGAAAGCAAGCTGGGCACTCTCTCATTACTTGAAGGAAATCGATTCTGAAGTAAGAGAATTTGATTTCATAGGGTGAGGATGTAGAGGCGGAGTTGCAGAGACAGAAGGAGCAAGGGGAAGTCAATAGAGGAAGAAGAAGGTAGAAGGAGGATGTAGAGGGGGCATCATTGAGTAGCTGCACTAGTCCTCCAAGCAGAGTGACACAGTCTAGCGCAGTGACTGCACAAAAGGCCACACAGAGTGATGCAGAAGAAGCAAGGGTGCCTCCAGTTTGTCAGAAATTCTTCTGAAGGGTTCGGAAAAATTATCTCAGGTGTATGCTAGACATCTGCTCGTTATATTTTCTGTAGATGATTTCCACTCTTGAAGAATAATATAAACCCTCATCTGCTGCACCGATTTTCCCACATTGGGTTTTTCCGGGGACAATCTAAAAATCACTGTGTTCATGTGATTGTTTCTATTGTGTTATATGTGTTTATTTGTTCTTCTGCTTTTGATTAAGTGAATACTGCAGTTGTGTTTATTTCAGAATTTACTGAAGCATCTATAAATAACTTATCATAAATAAGTAGGCGAAATAAATCAATCACTGCAGTAGTATTTCAGATTGAAAATTTCACATGGTATCAGAGCAAAAGACGAGACTTCATTAGGCCTCCTCAAAGCCCCAACGACTCACTTTGTTGATCATTCGACCCTCTTGAGAGGCTTATTCTTGTATTATTGAGTTATTTGGTGGACTTGTCACCAAACGTATTGTTATTATGCACATTAATTTATTTTAGGGGCTCAATTACACCAATTTTGCTAAATCGAATTCATTAGAGTGTATAAATAGAGGTGAGATGATTCATTTTCATCATCATCATCATTTGGATTGGGTTATCTCCTCTTGTGAGAATTTTGCTATCCTTCTTGGAGGATGAGTTTGGATGAATCGATAAATTTTGATGTTTGGATCTCTTTCATTTTGTCTTGGAGCTTCTCTAGTGGCATATCTTGATGATTGAATATACTCTTTCTTACATGTGAGTGCTCTTTTAATGTTATTCTTGTTATTAACTTTTGTCACATGCATGTTGCTGGGATTTTTGCTATACTAGGCTGCAATTTATTGCTTTTCTTATGCGAAATTGTGGGAATTTGATCTTTTATAGCGTTGCATCATGTCATGGGCCATTTATGAATGAGTGAATGTTCCTAAAGATAATTTGTGTCAAATTTATTTTGATAAGTCATCAAATATTGCAAATCGAAGTGTAAAGACCTTGATGCTGCTTCTATCATGCCCTAATGCCATGTGAAGTTGTTTGAAGGCCTCCTTGACTAGGTGAACCTATTCCAAGCTATAAATTCTTCCTTGACTCCATCTCTCCCAAATGATTATGCACTGATCCTTCCATAGGCGATCACATTTAAGACTTATTTCTCTCACCTACTTCTCTTTTCTAGGCCCTACCTCCATAGGTCACCTAGGGCATCAATTTTCGCACAATTCATCCATAAAAAAATTCTATCTCTTGCCCACTACTACGCTGGTGTGTCTCCTAGATTCCCTCCAAATGTCATGAAATTCTAAGTGGGATCTTGAGATATTTCAAGCCTTAGCTCCAAGATCGATTCTTGCCTTTGGTTTCCTTTGGCTAGTGACCTCATTAGGATCATTGCATCAAAATCATAGAAAATTTCTCCTTTCATCCCCTTCTCCTCCTCAATTAGGTCAAGTATACCCTTGATTGATCAATTCCACCCCCTTGACCTAATTTTGGGTCCACTTGGTCTTGTGTGGTCCCACTTCTTATCAAATCCAATCCTTCAAATACCATTTAGAAACCAAGTTTCCACAAGGATTCTGAGGTCTAGGAATCTCCTTTACAAGTCATATCTTGAAATCCTAGCCCCTAAAATCCTCCTATCCCTTCCTAGAGAGTCTTTCACCCTACTTTCTAAGAAAACAAGTTATATATTTGAGCCTCTCTTGTGAATAGGCTTTTTTTAGGATCACCTTTCTGTAATAACCGAACATTGGTTTTCTAAATTCTTCTCTAATTCTTCAATTAGTTTCAGACAGTTTCAGAGTTTAGCTAAATCATTAAACAGGAATTACTGCTGTTTCTAAAAATTATTCCAGTTTATGTAATCTACTTCAGGCAACAGTTGCAATTCATCAATTTTCCTTTCTGTACAATTTAAGAGATCATTTTCATACATCTATATTCAAGCATATACGACCAGAAATCAAAATAAAAGTACGATTTCATGCCGTTCAGAAATAAAAGAAAATTCAATTTATGCTATAAGGGAAATACCTGAGATGCAGTAGGTGAGCTGCAGTAGGTGAGTATGGACAGATTACCAAAACAACAATCCTCCCAGCCGATCTAGGATTGTTCCTAGACCCAGAAGATTACTCTTCTGCCCCCGTGCCCAAAATCCCAGAACGGTGAAACTCTCTTCTGAAAACTCTCGTATCCTTCAATCCAGATGCTCCCAAAAATATCAGAATTTTCTTCTCCTCCCCCTTATATCTATCTCCCCACCGCCTTTCACTCCCGAAGATCTTTTATTACATTTAAGAGGGTCTGCCACCATTTAAGGCGACCTTATCTTCATTTAAGGGTACATTAATGTCGAGATAAGATTGATTAAATTATTTGTTTTTTTTTTTTTAAATGAGGAATGGGTGTGATGACTTTTGTTTGTTTATAATATTAATTAATTTGCCTTAATTAACTTATTTTATTATTTGATTGTTTTAACCAAATATAATTGTATCAGTTATCCTACTAGTCACTAAGGTAAGGGTCATTACACTTTCAGCCTATCATTGATACATTCATTATCATAATCCTTATTATATAGAGTCTCCTCCCATCAGTGAAAGTCTGTAAAGAGCAGGGAGCCTTAGCTGAGGTGACAGTGGTCTTTCGCTCCATTGTTGCCCTTGACCTAGTAGTCGCTCTATAGGATCCCCTCCTTGGAATCCTACTAGTTTGAGCAGTAAAAAAACCATTGGATAACCTTGTTTTACCACATAAAAACCATTCCTAGAGGGTTGTTGCCTTAGAATAGGGGCTTAGGGAACTTCACTGCCCAATTTTTATCCTTAGATAGCCTCACTTATTGTAAGGAAACATCCTGAGCTTAAACACATGCCTCGGATATGGGGTTTCAAAACTGTCTGGAACCTCGTTACCTTTGTTATTTCCCTAACAAGCTCACTCTACCATAGAATGGGTTGCTTGCTGCTTAGATAAGGGTTTCACTGCCCTGAAATGGCCTTAAACAGATCTCGGTGCCACATAATTGCTCCTTAGGCCAAACAATCCACAAAAAATCTCCCTTGCTTTCCAAAATCAGATGAAAGATGCTTCGGAAAATTATGCCAAATAGAATATACAAAGGGATTGGCTAGGGTGGAATCTTTCACCACCGAAACCAATCAGAAGGAAAGGGGTCTTAAAACCCTCAAGAGCCTTAGCTCACAAAATAGAAATATCCACCAACCATGATTAGAAAAATGATTGACCTCTCTCTTATTTTTAGATTCTTGTCGGGGTCTCTTCTCTTAATTTCAATTTGAGGGGCTAACATGTTTGTCTCAATTTTGCCCCAAATTTGGCTTCTGTCATAAGTTTTCCTGCAATTACCCCAATTTACCCATTGTTACACCAATAATATTGAATAATGGGTTCTCCTTTTATAATTGACTATAGCATACGAGGTTGGATAACCTACTTCATCCTCCCTTTGGAAATTAATTAGAAGGGGACATTACAAACAATGACCCTACACATTTGATTTTTGATGATGATATGCCAATTCCTCCACCTATGTGAAAATTTCACTATTGAAATCCTATTGCAACAACTCGAATAAATTCTTCTAATTGTTAATTAAGTTAACAATTTATTTGCTATGATAAATATCAAATAAATCACACTGCAACCTATTGGAAAGTGTAACTAGGTTCGGTCTTCATAATGACTTGTAATTATGAATTTATGTAATGAATAAGACAAAGATAATAAATTGTATTTTGAAATACTTGCATCATGGATTTCATGAGCAAGGAGTTTTTATTATAGGTCAAAGAAATCTTCTTGATGTCTTTAGGAGTTTGTCATCTTGTCATAAATATATAATTTAGAGTCATGTATATGTTTTATTATAGGTCAAAGAAATCTTCTTGATGTCTTTAGGAGTTTGTCATCTTGTCATAAATATATAATTTAGAGTCATGTATATGAAGTGTTGTTACACTTGCAAAAGACAATTTATTGATGTAAAAGTGTACTCCAAGACCTTGTCAATATGCTCCACAAAGTCGGCTCAAATATGATGGAAAGATCTCCTTGAAGAAGTTAGCCTACACCCTTGGAGAAGTTGGCTCACCCTCAACAAAACATGTCGGCCTAGGACAGTGAAGTAACCTCTATAAATAAGAGGACTGCGACCTCATTGTTGAAAATGTGGTAGGGCTAGGTTTAATTCAAATTCTCTACTTGATAATTACTTTTGAGCTTACTGCTATTACTTATGTCTTCTCTTCTTAGCTTATGATGTCTTTCATCAAGGCAATTACCTAAACACAAGAGACACAAATTTAGGCTCTTCGAGCTAGGGCCAAAACCTCTCCCTCTTGGAGAGGAAAACCCACAAGAAAATTTTCTTATATACTTTCAGTTGAAAAGTACCATGACCATGATACAAACCCTTAACCCTTGTATGCCTCCAAGACCTTGTCACTGCTTCTTCCTTGACTCCTTAAGTTAATCCTTCCTTTCTGTACCGTCCTGCACCTTTCTGCACTAGAACTAGAGATCTTGGTCTCTCACTGTCTTCTTCCTTCTTTCTGAACTTGTTACCTAGAGAAACTCTGTCTCTATTAAACAATCCTTAACACAGTAACCTCAACCTACAATAATATCCTTCCTTAGTTTTCCAAGTGACTTCTCCATTCAGCCTCCTTCCAGCACCCTGTTACACTAGATGATAGCCTTGAACTGAACAATATTAATCCTTGAAACAGTCCTTGTCCTTCGCTGAGATTGCAGAGATGATGGTGCAGGTTCCTATCCGAAATATAGAGAAACCCTTGCACACTTCTTGCAAACTTCTTCTTTGTTGTAACACCCTTAAATTACGCACCCGAGATCCGCACTATAGTTGCAGACTTGTCTGAAAATCACAGAGATATATGAACTTCTTTTCTGTGTCTAAATGAATCCGCAGACTCCTTTATATAATTGATCCTATCTGTAATTGAGCCAACCTGTCCTTTAGTTATGAGGCAGACTTGTTCAAGGGTATATGAGCCGACTTGTAGAGGAGATATTCCAACGTATTGTAGGCCATCTTGAAGAGTATTTATGCTGACCTAAGCTGTAGTATTATCACCATTCTTGAGCCATGTCTTCAAGCTGATTTGACAAGGTCTTGAGGCATACATGACTGGTTTTACATGTGTGACACTTCATATACATGACTCTAATTAACACATTTGTGACAAGATGACAAATACCTAAAAGACATCAAGAAGAGGTCTTTGACCTATAATAAAATCTTGGCTCATGAAACCCATGAAGCAAGCTTAACAAAAATACATTTTATTATCTTTATCTTCTTCATTACATAAACACATAATTACATAGTCAGAAGACCGAACCTAGTTAGACTTTCCAACACTCATAACATCACCATAACTTCGGATCAGTTCTGCAATCAAGTGCGAGGATGAGGTCTGTGATTTGGTGCGAAGTGACAATGCAGTTCAGTGAGGAATAGAGGTAGCACAACAAAGGCATAAGAAGATCTCTTTTTTGGGTATAATTCTTTGAGATAAGGCCGAGCTACAGTGCGAGAAGAGGAGACATATACCACGGAAGAAAAAGGTTACAACAGAAGGTTAAGGTCTCGGTCTACATAGTCTGCAATCTAGTGTGTGAAGGGGACTATGATCAATTCAGAGGAGAGGTAGTGCTATCCTATGAATTGAGGACATCTCCCATAGTGCTGAGGACTGCATCAATAGGGTGCAAAGTCTGCAATACAGTTCAGAAGAGGGTGACTAAGAAGGTTGCAAGGTGTGCAAGGGATCTCGGATACGTCAGAAGGATCGAGATATACATTGCGGCTAGAAGGAAGATCTTAGTCAAGGAGGTTGAAGCTAGAAGTGCAGAAAATGAGGTCACTGTTTAGGGATAGGAATCGAGCGTTCCTAGAGTTGGTGCAAAGCAGTGCAGAAAGGAGAGATCAGCTAGAGAAGCTGAGAAAAGCAGTGACAAGGGTCTTGGAGGTGTACTAGTGTCAAGGGTCTGTGTCATGGTCATGGTACTCGTTAATTGAAGATCTATAAGAAGGATTACTTTCGGGTTTTTCTCTCCAAGAGGGAGAGGTTTTGGCCCTAGCTTGAAGAGCCTAAAATTTATGTCTCTTGTGTTTTGATAATTGGCTTGATGAAAGACATAATATGTTAACGAAGATAAGATATAAGTAAGAGAAACATAACAAGTTCACAAGTAATTATCAAGAAGAGAAATTGAAATAAATGCCCTAATTTCTCAACATGGAATCAGAGGTAAGGTGCTGAAGACAAGAAAGGGTTATTTGGAAAGAAGACACACAAGTATCAAGAGATCAAGGATCAATTTTCAAGAAGACATCAAGGCAAAGAGAGGGATGTACTTTAGATCTATGAAGATCTTCATTCATTCAAGGAGGAGCAGTTTATAGGAAGTTAGAAAAATCCTCAAGCCATCAAAGACCTTACTCAAAGGATTTATACATCAAGGTCATTTCAAAGGGAAAAGCAAGAGCAAGGAGATAATCTTTATCTTCAAGGAATCTAAAGCTATCTCATGATTGAAGCCAAGTCAACACTATTGGAAACTTCATCAAATCATCATTTTGCTAAAGTCATCATCAAAGCCATCCTTGATCATCATCATCATCATCAAGGATCCAAGATGATCTACCGCTTTACACCACTCTTGAAGAAGTCTATCTAAGAGGGAGCTCCTGCTGCTATCTACATCATCATCAACAAGGAAGCTGATAGAAGAAGAAAATCATCTACTCAAATAAGTATATTTATGACTTCATCTGAATTTGTCAAAATAACTTTTTGCAACGAAAGTATCAAACTGGTTGGGGTTTCAAACTTTCTTGCATGGAAGAAAAGGACAAATCTAAATCTTATTGAGAATGAATTCATGGACTATATCAAAGGGTCAACAACTAGATCTAAAAAAGAAGATACTCAAGCGCATGCCAAATGCATGAAGGGAGACATAAGAGCCCAGAAGGTTCTTAAAGAATCCACAAAGGACTCTCTCATCCCCTATGTGTCAAAACTAGAATCTTCATACGAAATATATGACAAATTGGTGGAGTTGTTCTCGGTGAGTACTGCAGGGGAAGTAATATCTCTGAGACAAGAACTATATAAGTTGAAGATGTCAAGAGAGGAAGGAATCACTTCATATTTTATGAATATTTCTGAAATGCGAGATCAAATGTAGGAATTGGGAGAAGTAATGTCTAATAGAAAAATGACTACAATGGCGCTGAATGCTCTACCAGAGGTATATGGAAACTTCACTTCAAGTATCTATGGGAAGAAAGAAGCAACACCATTCCAGGATCTATGGTCTCTATGTAAGATAGAAGAGACGAGGTTAAAAGCTAAAATTGATATAGGATCAAATGAAGAGAATCAAGCCTATGTTGCCATGTCAAGAAGAAAGGGAAGATTTGGTAAGTTTGGTCCTCAGAAGAAAAGAAGAAACTTGGATAAGATACGATGCAATGGATATAATGAACTTGGGCACTATAACAAGGATTGTCCCAAATCTAATGAGGACAAGAGGAAAAAGGAAGAAGCTCATGTCGTTGGAGAAATAGAAGCACTAGATTCAAAAAAACATAAGAAAGAAGAAGTGAACGATCTCTATTATGATTGAGATAATCTTCCTCTTTAAGAGGTATCTATCGGTTGTAAAATAGTATGGTAGGAAGCATTATATAGTAGATAGATACATCACTTTAGAATTGGCATTACGATGGAAGCATTAAAGTAGGAGTACTTGTCATGGGAGGATGTCTGAAAACATTTATGTGACATCTATGCTATGAGATAAAAGTGACTCCTGGGAACCTCACTAAAAACAACATTTATGTAAGGCAGTCATCTAATTCAAGGGTCATCTGTAATGTTCCCATTTTTGGTATCACCCATGACAGGGCTAGGAGGGACTTCCAGAGTTAGGAGCAGACAGGTCACATGTACAGATTGGCGCTATCAGTGGGCTCAGGAGCTTTTCGGAGGAGTTTTGAGGAGTTTTCATGGTGTTCGGAGGCATTCGCTTGATATACTCCACCATCTGAGCAGTTTGGCTTTCGTTCCGATGCATTCCGATAACTTTCGGAATTTTGAGTTATTTATGGGCTTAACTCAGGTGATTATGCTCAAGGTGGCATTCCGGGAGGAATACACGATGGAACACCTTAGTGTAATAGCTCATCGGAACCGGGACGAGGAGACCTACACGATGGGACAGTTAGACAGAGATTTCAGTGACCGGAGGAGGCGTGGTAGCCGATATACCCTTTTCTGCATTAAAAAGGAATATTTTAATAAAAGGGAAAAGTGCTCCATAAATAAAATAATAATAAAATAATGCTCTAGAAGGCTCCAAGGGATCTATAAAAGAAAGGGAGGAGGCCATTGGGAGACATCTTTGGAGTAGATCATTTTCTTGTGTATGAGAGGTTTGAGAACGTGGATTCTCTACTTCAGTCGTAGCCCCAGGACGGAAACCCTCGGGTGAGTTGTGAGTGTTGGACGGAAACCCAACTCTCTTTGAGGAGACTTCATTCAGAAGTTTCACAGAGTTTTAGTGATATTGGAGTGAGGATCATTCAGATCTTCAACGGGAGCTTCAGTGGTTTCAGTGGTAGCTGTTGCCGGAGGGAGAGGGCAGCAGTCAGTTTTGGAGGCCATCACCGTGTAGCAGTGCAACAGACTTTCTTGAGGCCAGTTGTATTTCATTTATCTCAGCTATCTTTTATTTCAGCTTGTAACCCCAGTGATAATATAATAAAGCTGAGTTATATTCCTGCATTATGGTGTTATGGATTTGCATGTACTTGTATGTTTAATTTTACATGGCAATCTTCTGTAAGTAAATGTCAATTTTGCGGCATTTTGTGGAGTTTATTTATTTATCTGCATTTTTAGTAAAAATATCCCATCTGGGATATTACAGTGGTATCAGAGCTGGTGATCTTGCCAGCCTGAGGGTTATTGCAGCTAAATGTCAAAGAAGGTTCATGATCAAATCACTGAAATTTATTTCTGGGGAAATGGTGTGAAATTATCGCCTAAGCATTCAACAGATCTCCTTTGAAATTGTTGAATTATCTGAACAGGAATTGTTGATCAGGAATTGGAATTGTTGAAGGGGAGCCACTCACGTTCCACCTGAAACTCACATCTGGTGGAAGGGCAAAATTTCCAAAATTGTTGAAACCCCTGAATTAATTGAAACGATAATGGCAGCCGTGGGAAATAATTCAAAGCCGTGGTAAAATCATTTGAGCGGCCAAAGTAAAATTCTAGTGAGCCGTCCAATATTGTTCAAGTCGATTTATTTTTCTGTGGGCCGCCAAATTGAAGTCAAATTTCATTAAAATCAAGGATTATTTGTGGGACGCCAAGCCAAGCGGCCGAGTTGTGGAAGTTGTCGTCTGGTGTGCGCATAGCTGCAAGCCGAACGTGACAACATTTGGCCTGCACTCATCTGAAGATCGTGGGCAACTGATTAATTCGTGCATCAATTACCTATGCGTAGTGTATGGGGCCGCAAATTTTATACCAAACTTGAAAAGGTATTTTCAAAGAGCAAGGGTCGAGTTATTCAACCCCAGAAATCAAGTTTTACATCTGGTATGACCCACAGAAATCTCTAAGCGTTTAAGTGGTCGGGATGGTCGACTTTCAGTTGTGGAAGACATATTTCTTGTTGACTGTAGCGCAAAGGCTGCATCGACCGAGCGTGAGTTTCTGAGGACCAAGCCGGGGCCATCATTCCGGTAGCAAGACGAACGTTTATCGCCAATGATAAAAGCCAATTAGATGTCATACATGAGCAATGGTGTCCAAGAGTCAAAGTTACAGTCGAGCTATGTAAACGCAGTTGAATTTGGGCAGTATTTTCCTTGTATGAATCAGCCTGTTCGAATGTGACCAGAAATGTACGATGGTGACAAGAAAATGCGATGCATTTGTCAATTTTGAAGGGCCGAGAGCACACGGAGTTAAAATTGGGGCCGAATTCCATGGACACATTTGATCTGTGAGTCGATTTAATTCTGTTTCAAGGTCGATTAAACCACAGGATAGCATCATCGATATTTGTTTGACAGGATTCAAGTTTTAAAAGAGCCGAGAAGAAGCCAGAATTGTTGATAGATTTGCAAGGGTCGTGAACTTCTTTGAAGATCGAATTACTTGGCCACTGCATTGCACTGATCAGTATGGAAGCTGAATTATCAACAATAATTTGAAATCCACATCGAATTGTCATCGGTCTATTGTCGAGAGCGGAGTCTGAGAACGCTAGATTGGGGTCCATAGTTACCCTGTTCAGTTCTAATAGACAACCCAGATTGCCGTGGAATCTTGCTGGCATATTTCCGTAGGGCCAAGGATTAAATTTAATAAATCCTAATATCAGAAGAAACTACAGGGGCTGAAGCCTACAACGATTTTAGCCTTATGGAACAGTCGATTTATCTCTGTTACTAGACGTGGGACGGTACAGAGAGGGCGTGTGTTGGAAATAAGCATGGACCAAACTGCCAAGTTTGAAGATTGATGCACTGCTGTAGAAGACTGCTATCACTGTGGTTGTAGCAAAGTACGCATTTCATAGGAATGAAGAGGCCGCTCCTTGAGAAATACTCCTGTTCAAATGTTTGACTACTGCAACATGGTGGAAGATATATAAACCAGGTTCCATTCTATATTACCTGAGTATACATTTCTGAATATCATTAAGAAAGGTCATTGTGTCTTGGTTATGAAGTTTTGTCCATTGCTGTAAACAAAATATATAAATTCCGAGCTTGAAAATATAGATATCAGTTGTTGGTTAGGGCTGAATGCATCATTGTGTACCATCATTCCTCTAAAATTGGCAAACTCAGAAAAATGCATTAAACTCAGAAAAACAGTGGTCTTTCCATTGGCTGAACCATGGAGGGATTTCTAAACAAATTGATGAAAATAAAAACAGAAGTTGGTTCCTTGAACCACCGTGCATCAGAAGACCAAAAAACAAAACAGAACAGTAGACCCTTCTCCAAGAAGGTACATAATTTGCTCCAACAAAGGCATCCAAGGAATTTGCAAAAGGAGGAAGAAGTGGGAAATTGGCTTTATGCACTTGGGATGGACTTGAAGAGTGGAAGATTAGAAAATGACTTTCCCATGTTGGAGGAACTAGAATCCTGTCTTCCAAAGGTAGAGCAATCAGATTGGAGTTTAAATTGGGCTTTGGAGCCATCTATGTTTACATTGGTACAAGCCAGATTCTTGGAACATCCAAGTGAGAGAGTCCAACTTATAGTCGCCTCTTGTTTCAGTGATATTTTGAGGATAACAGCACCCTTCCCTCCCTACAATGATGATATTATGAGAAGAATTTTCAGATTGATAGTAGGAACCTTTCAAGGTTTGGACAACTGTGCAGGCTCTACATTTAGGAGGAAGCTTAAGGTTTTAGAAGTCATGGCCATGACCCGGACTCATGAGATCATGTTTGACCTTGAGTGTGATGGCTTGATTCTGCAGATGTTCCAATGCTTCTTCAGCATTAGGAGACATCATACTGACACAGCCATAGCACAGATGCAGTCCATCCTGTCGTCATGTATGGGAATCCGTGAGGCCATTTGCCGAGAATTGCAGACTAGGTTGCTGAGAATTTGGAGGAGAGAGCACTTGGTCTCACCTGCTGCTTATGAGCTAGCCCAAGGGCTGGTTGAGCAGAATATTGGGCTATTCAGGAGACAGTTGACTAGGGAGGAGCTGCTCCAGTTTGGTAGGTCAGGCAGCAGAAATGAGCTGAGGAGGAAGGGACTTTGCTTCATTTGCAAAGAACCTTGGGGGCCTGATCACTCATGTTTGAGAGATGCAGATGAGGTGGCAGAGTTAGAGCAGGTAGACATTCCTTCTGTATGCTAGGGTGAGGGCTCTTCTTCAGATGAGTCCATGGGATCAGTTGAGGATGCTTTCGTGGAGCGAGAGCAGTCATGCAGAGATGATGACAGTAGATCGGAGATGTATTCCAGTGTGCAGGGTGAGCATTCAGGGGACTGTATAGGAGATACTCTGGGTGATGAGTCCCTTGTGATGATTCAACCAGAGCAGCATATGATGGAGCTTGAGTTAGCAGAGGAGGATATTATTCACATCAGGCATGATATTCCTTTGGGGGAGATCCAGATGGGCGCCCACATTGAGCCTATGATGGATATGCGGCTAACATTGGGGTCAGCCTTTGAGGAGGAGCAGTCAGATGCACAGACACCGAGTACAGTGACGGCAGTTGCAGATCCATATCCTCTAGAGATGTTGGGGGTCGATGGGATAGTTCTGCAGGAAGCTAGGGGATAGTAGGAGTTTTACATTCCCAATGAGAGGGATGAGTTGTTGGAGATGGTGGAGCATCCATCTTTGGGCCGACACATCCATGAGGTACAGATAGATGTACATACAGTCGGTCGAGCTGCAGTACTTTCAGTGAGTAGTACTCTCCAGGAGTACATCGATGGGGCTTGCAGCATGTCTTGCCCACTTTGGCCCACTATAGAGAGAGGGGCTTCCTTCTACAGGCAGTTTCCATTGGTAGACAGGGCAGAGCAGTGGGAGTTGATTACGGGCTGGCGACAACACCCTGGGTATGTTCCATGTGTAGTTGTTGCTACATTGGATTCTTCTTCCAGGATGGACTGGCGGGAGATCATGAGTTGGTACCCTCTTGATGGTACGGTATTTTTCGTGGGGAGCACATCAGAGCAGGGGCCCTTAGACATAGTAGATGTTACAGATTCCAGTTGGCAGGAGGGCACCGATTGTCGTTACTTCAGGACTCCTTCCCGATTTCAGGAGAGTAGGATCAGCATGGGATTGAGTCAGGACTTGGATTGGAGAGAGGTGATGAGTTGGTATGCAGTTGGTGGAGCAGCACATGCAGTTACAGGTACAGCACAGCAGGAGCCCGGGAGCATTGATGCTTGTTGGTGGTATTCACCTCTGAGAGCATCAGCTATAGCCAGAGACAGTGCACAGCCTGAGCCGTGGGACTTGGGCGATGATTGGCCATGGTGGCATTGGGATCCGGGGGGATTGTTTGTTGACTGGGATAGAGAGAGATCAGTTTGGGATCCCAGCATTGAGGGATCTGTTCCAAGAGGTTTGACACAGGTGCATAGCAGCACCCAGAGGTTGGTATGGGATCCAAGCATTGGGTCTGAGATGCGGCGGGCCAACAGAGTGGCCCACATATTTCAATTGCTTGAGGGCAAGCAATCTTGGGGCGGGAGGTCTGTAATATTCCCATTTTTGGTATCACCCATGACAGGGCTAGGAGGGACTTCCAGAGTTAGGAGCAGACAAGTCATATGTACAGTTTGGTGCTATCAGTGGGCTCAGGAGCTTTTCAGAGGAGTTTTGAGGAGTTTTCATGGTGTTCAGAGGCATTCGCTTGATATACTCCATCATCCGAGCAGTTTGGCTTTTGCTCCGATGCATTTCGATAAATTTCGGAATTTTGAGTTATTTATGGGCTTAACTCAGCTAATTATGCTCAAGGTGGCATTCCGAGAGGAATACATGATGGAACACCTTAGTATAATAGCTCATTGGAATCGGGACGAGGATACCTACACGATGGGACAGTTAGACACAGATTTCAGTGACCGGGGAAGGCGTGGTAGCTGATTTACCCTTTTCTGCATTAAAAAGGAATATTTTATAATATTTTAATAAAAGGGAAAAGTGCTCCATGAATAAAATAATAATAAAATAATGCTCTAGAAGGTTCCAAGGGATCTATAAAAGAAAGGGAGGAGGCCATTGGGAGACATCTTTGGAGTAGATCATTTTCTTGTGTATGAGAGGTTTGAGAACGTGGATTCTCTACTTCAGCCGTAGCCCCAGGACAGAAACCCTCGGGTGAGTTGTGAGTGTTGGACGGAAACCCAACTCTCTTTGAGGAGACTTCATTCAGAAGTTTCACAGAGTTTTAGTGATATTGGAGTGAGGATCATTCAGATCTTCAACGGGAGCTTCATTGGTTTCAGTGGTAGCTGTTGCCGGAGGGAGAGGGCAGCAGTCAGTTTTGGAGGCCATCACCGTGTAGCAGTGCAGCAGACTTTCTTGAGGCCAGTTGTATTTCATTTATCTCAGCTATCTTTTATTTCAGCTTGTAACCCCAGTGATAATATAATAAAGCTGACTTATATTCCTGCATTATGGTGTTATGGATTTGCATGTACTTGTATGTTTAATTTTACATGGCAATCTTCTGTAAGTAAATGTCGATTTTGCGGCATTTTGTGGAGTTTATTTATTTATCTGCATTTTTAGTAAAAATATCCCATCTAGGATATTAC